>PVJO010006421.1:0-89470 GCA_004026905.1 Hystrix cristata
AAAAAAAAAAAAAAAATCTTAAGGTTATGGTGCCTTTTTCCTCTCCAGAAAACTCAGTTTAAAAAAAAAAAAATCCTAAAGCTCTTAAAGCCTGTTTTAGTTAGGTTTTCTCTCGTTGCTGGGACAAAATACCTGACACCCAGAGTTAGGGGAAGAAAGGTTTATTTGGCTCACAGTTTATAGAGGTTTCAGTCCACAATCAGCTGGGTCCGAGGCAGGGTGGCACAGCAGAGAGGCAGAACACAGCCAGGTAAGCAAGGAATACAAGCAAGGGGCGGGGGGTGGCTAACCAGCTTCTTCCTGTATCTTATATTTTATCCAGGCTACCTGGCTTTATGGTGGGCAGTACTCCCACCCTTAATCCTAGTACCCTTAATCCTAGCATCACATCCTTGATCCCAGCAGAACCATGCCAAACCGATCAGTGGGCTAATTTAGTAATCACGCACTCTAGATCCAGCTACCTCTTACCGCATGAGGCTTTGGGGGGACATCTAGACACAAACCATAACAAAGCCACAGCTGGGGACTGCACCTTTCACCTGTAACTGGAACCTGGTTCCTCTTCCTGGAGGAAGTCCCGAGGAAGAAGGTGTGTGACAGGCAGCAGACTTCTAAATTAACAGGCATGCAAACGGTGTGCATTCTCCCCTGCCCATTGACGGGTGGCCTGACTCACAGCACCATCCTAGTTTTTACACCCGCGCTAGCAGCCTCAGAAAGGTGAGGTGCTGGGCCTGGGCAGCACGGCTGAGGAGTGAGGGGGGCATCAGAACCCAGGAGGAGGGACGCCAATTTCTGTCCCCAGCTCTTGGGCACAGACTGAGTCCCCTGCCGTCTGCCACTCCAGCCCTGGCCCTGGGCACTCGGAAGCTCATGGAAAGATAGCCCAGCATGGGGAGCGCAGTTCTTGGGCAGAAGCACATCCTGATACAGGGACAGTCTTGGCTCCCAGGCACAACTCGGGGGTGGCTTCCCACCTCCATTGGACCCGGCACTCAAGGCCACCCTGGCTGAGCAACAGGTGCCTATGAGCGCAGGCACCATGGGGCCATGCTCCTTGGGCCTCAGGAGCCTGGCAGGCCTCGCACTTCCAAACTCCAGAGCGCAGCTGAGCAGTGGGCATGACTTACAGTGCCCAAATCAGAACCACGAACCTTCTGCTTTCAAGAGCTTTGAGCTGCCCCTGCAGACAAAGGGACCATGGTCACAGAGGAGGTAGGGGTCAGGCTGAGCACAGTGAGCCTCCTGCTGCTGCCCGGCCATGGTTAGCACCCTGGTTATTGGCACACGGCACCGGGCTGCAGGTCACTGGACATCCTGTGGCCTTCTGGAGATGCGAGCACACAGTGAGCAAGGGGGACCATGCCAGGGTGCTCGGTGCATTGGGTGCCCCTCAGCTGCCTCTTGGGGACAAGGGGCTCCAGACTGTCTGTCCCCCTAGGGATGGTCCCGGGAACTGAGAAAGGTGGGAAAGAACTGGGACTGGAATGGGATGAGCCGGGAAGAGGCAGCCATGTGCTGGGATAGGGCAGCAGGCCTGAGCAGAGGGCTTTCCCGAAGGACTTGCCGCCCAGAGAGAGGGCAAAGGCTGGGGGGGCTGGGCTGTCTGGCCCCACAACGGGACTCAGAACATCCCCTTTCCAGAGAACAGAAAGCTGACTTCAACCTGCCCTGCCCCAAAAGCTTCTGGGGACAGGCCTGGGGAAGGAGGGGACACAGCTCCACCGAGCGCTCAGGACGCCCATCATGAACCCGAGGTGGGGTCAGCATCCCACCACAAGGACCCTCGAGCTCAGAGAGAGCAAGATGGTGCCCCAGGTCCCACAGCTGAGAGGGGGCAGGGCCTGCTGCGGCAGCTGCTGCCTGGTTCCCACCCGCACGTCTCTGAAGGAACAGGACACTCCCGGGGGTCCTGGCAGTGCCAGCCAGGTAGCATTTTCCCGCTCTGGGCTTCTCTGGACAGAACCGGCAAATGGGGGAGCAGTGGGGCTGACTTCCTGCCTGTGCAGGTTGCACTGGTCACACCCCCGACACAGCACTCCTCCCTTCCCAGGCTGAGTTCTGCCCACAAGATCCCTCTGGGGCCAGCGCTGCGCCTCCTGTTTCTGTGTTCAAGCCGGGGACAGCAAGGGGAAGTCTTAGCCTGGCCCTCAGCCCACAGCCACTCACTGCCCTGTGGCACCTGCACGCCCGACAGCGCCAGCCTCTCCTCCCATCTCTGTGAGGTGTTTGCTGATCAGCCACACCCCACACGTCGCCCTGCCCACCCCTGTTTCCCAGCCTGTCAGCCACAGCCCACAGTCCAGCCTCCTTCAAGGTGACCACCGGGCTGGCTGGGGGCACTGGACCCTCTGCTTCCCGTTTGACGCCCCTGGGTGTCACTGTCCTCCTCGAGGCCCTTCCATCTCTGCCACCAGCCAGGGCCATCAAATAATAGAGATGGCTGAAGACTTGGGGTCTGCTTGTGCTGTGTGGGATCCCCTCCCAGCACTGCGCGCCATTCCCTGAGGGACTCCTGGGTCCCCTGCCCTGGGCTGGGGTACCTGCGGCAGCCAAACGATGGCTGGGGCCTGGCCAGCCTGGACTTGCCCAGCTCGGGCCCTGGGTGACAGGCCTCCTGAAGCCCCTTCCCGGGGGAGTTGTTCCCAAAGACAGGCCTGAGGCGGCACTAATTAATGAGCTAACTGGAGCCCAGCCACAGATGGCCCAGATGACAGGAGGTGGGAACCACAGAGGGGGCCAGGGCAACCGTATGTTGCTTTTCGTGAAGAGCAGCTGCCCTGTAATATGTCTTGGTCTCCATACCTCGGGTCCCGCTCTGGCTTCCATGTCTCAGCCCAGCCCTGGCTTTATCTCTGGGAGAATATTTTCCCCTGTTTGGTGCGCAGGTCAGAGTGCTGGCTCCAGGAGTGACAGGAGAAGGGAGGGTTCCAGATGCTGCAGCCTGGCAGACACGGTTCTGGGTGGGGCTTTTTTGTTTGTTTTGTTTTCTGAGACAGGGTCTCACTATGTATTTCAGGCTGGCCTCATACTCACTATGTAGCCCAGGCCAGCCTCGAACTCACAATGATTCTCCTGCCAGCCTCCCAGGTGCTGGATTTACAGGTGTGTGCTGCCACACCCGGCTTTGGGAGGGCTTCTGTCACTGTAACAAAACACCTGAGAGCAGTGATTCACTAAACAAGGTTTTTGGCTGAGTGTGGTAGTGCACATTTGAATCCCAGTACTCTGGAGGCTGATGCGGGAGGATTACTGCAAGTTCACGGGCCGCTTGGGCTACATAGTGAGCTCAAGACCAGCCTGGGCTACATAGTGAGAACCTGTCACAAAAAAAAAGAAAAGTTTTCCTGTAGCTCACAGTTCTGGAGGCCGGGAAGCCCAGGAGCATGCGCCAGCTCTGACGAAGCCTCCTTGCTGGGTCAGGCCAGGGCAGAGGGCTTCACATGGCAAACAGCAAGCTTGCCAGAGCGCGTACTTTTCTAACCCAGCCACTCCGGCCACCACCCGTCAGTGCATGAGCCCAGGGATTTACGAATCCATCCGTCCAGCGGAGCCTTCGGTCCAGTCACCTCCCGAGGTCCCAGCTCCAAATATCATTAACACATGAACTTGGAGATTACATTCCCAACACAGGAAATCCGGGACACATTCAAGCCACAGCAGTGTTGGTGACAGCCTATGACAGGTGACATCACTGAGCTGGGCCCTTCTGTTGGAAGAGTCCACACAGCGGTCACCCATGTCACCCACACAGGCGCTGCCGGTCCACACTCCCTCCCTTCTGCTGGCTCAAGTCTTCTCCAATCTGCAGAATCTCAGGCCACTTGGGGACCCATGTGGCCTCATCTGCCCCTGCCCCCCAGGCCCCACAGGCACCCAAGATCTAGAGCTGTCCCCACAAACTCTTGTCCCCTCTCCCTCGGTCCAGGAGGCACTGAGAGCTGAAGGAGACGACAGGCAGGGAAGGACTTGGGCAATAATAGCAACCAAATAACTGTGATGATAATTGCTCCAATGTTACAAGTCCCTGTTTCTTTTTCTTTCTTTTTTTTGCGGGGGCAGGTGCTGGGGATCCAACTTGCGGCCTTGAGCTTGCTAGGCAAGCGCCCTACCACGGAGCTAAATCCCCAGCCCCCGAGTCTCTGTTTCTGAGCAAGGTATCACACTAGGTGCTTTCCATCCATGTCTGCCCACAGCGACCCTCCAGGGCGGGAAGGTTCAGAGAGGCCAGGCAACTCGGGCACAGTCACACAGCTCTTCAGTGACAGTCCGAGGACTCCAGAGTCACTACCCCTCATCACGGAAAGGGGTTGTTATTTTTTTGCCAACCTGTTTCTTTCCCCTTCCCCTCCCTCCCTCTCTGCCTGTTGTCATCTGCCTGAGAGCTTGCATCATTGCCAGGGTCCATGGGGCCAATTAGGGGACCCCCCCAGGAGACGACTGAGGCAATCCCGGCCCCAAGGGGTCTTCCCTGAGCCCAAGTTTTAATTAGCCACCACTGCTCTTCCTGGAATGCTGCCCTGCCCCTGGCGACACCAGCCTAGCTGCTGTGGCAAGAGGCTGGACAGAGGCCCAACCCAGGGAACAGGGAGGTGCCCCAGCATGGAAGGAGGGGTAGCTGGGCTTCCTGCACGCCCCCAAACATTAACTCATTTAATAAACTATCCAGCAAATTTTTTTTTTTTTTTTGGTGGCAGGGATCGAACTCAGGGCCTTGCGCTTGCTGGGCAAGTACTCTAACCACTGAGCTAAACCCCCAATCCCCTCATTTAATCAACTAAGTGGATTAACAAATGGATTGAGTGACTTAATCCAATAAATGGATTAAATAAATTAAATGAGTTGATATTTGAAAAGCATTTAAAACCACGATGGACACACAGGGAAGACTATGAGTGTTTGCTACACAAAAAGAACAGGTCAGGCACACACCTGTGAACTCAGGAGTCTGAGGCAGGAGAATCACCTCAAGTTGGAGGCCAACCTGGACTATTCACTGTGTTTAAATTCAACCTGGACTACCTATTGAGACCCTGTCTCAAAAAAACATACACTTTTAAAAACAAAACCAAAATATAAATAAAAGAACAAGTTAGTAGGGTTGGAGAGAGGACGGGACAGGATGGGGCAGAGGGCTATTCTGGGACGTGAAGGTGGCACCTCCCCGATTTACCTGGCATGGGGGTGACTCATCGGTGGACTGTGAGGGCCAGGCTGGAAGAGGGAAAGAGTGGGTGTGGAGAGGCGTAGGGTAGGTGCTACCCCGAGCAGTTCATGCCCGGGTTGCTGCCCCCCGTCCTGCAGATGAGGTGAGCAGGCCGTCAGGCAGCCAAATCTAAGAGGCCGAGCAAGGTTTAGACTTAAGGCCTGTGCTCCGGGAAGCCCGGCTCCTGCCCCCACCCTGGCCACAGGGCACTTATCCCTGAAGACCAAAAGGGGCAAAGTGCCCCATCCACGCAGCCTGCAGGGCTTTCTGCTGGGGCTAGGCTGTGTGTTGAAGCTCACAAGACGACAGAGATGGTAGGGACCTTAGGCACCGCCCGCCCAGGGCAAGGGGAGAGGCCTCCTGCCCGCGACCCTGGCCGCTGGGCTGCGCTGCCACCGCCACTTCGTGCCAGCCTGGAGCCAAAGCCTGCGGTGCCCTCCTCCACCACGGTTGCCTGGCAACCACCCCTCAGTGAGGGAAACCCCAGCGGGCTGCTAATGAGGGGGCAGTGGAGCCAGCCACCTGGCCAGATCCTGCCGCCTAGCCGGCCCTAACCAGGCTTCGGTGACAGTGTCCCGGCCTGCCCACGGTAGGAGGTGCCTCGGCATGGGGGCAGGGGCCCAGGGCATGGAGCAGTCCCCCAACGCTCTGAGCTGGGGCGCTGGGGGGAAGGTGATTCCTGTGGAGGCCAAGGGCCTGCTGAAGGGAGGGGCGGGTGCTGGGCTGGAGTCAGGAACATGGACACAGCCACCATCCAGGGCCCAAACCACCATCCTGGAAACAGCTGTGCTGTCGCCCCGGCACGCACCCAGGGAAGGGATCCCCAGAGAGAGGCCCTGGACGGGAGGAAAGTAGGCGGTCAGGGAGCCGGCAGAGGCCAGGCCAGGCAGGGAGGGCCTCTCCCTCCTTGCAGGGGGTCCCCCACTCTTCAGTCTCCTCCCTGGCCAGGGCGTCCTAGCAGAGGCAGGAGGCAGGTGGGTGCAGCCAGGTGTTCTTCCGTCCTAGGGAGGGAGAGGCCCCAGGACAAGGAGGTGGACTTTAAGTAGGCCTGCAGGAGACCTGGTGCCTTGAGCCCTAGCAGCCAGCTGCCCCTTTCAGGCCTCAGCTGCCTCACATTGAAAACACCAGCCAGGAAACAGGTATGAGTCCCGAGATGCCTGGCTGGGCACGGTTTTGGGGGTCTCTGGGCAGCAGAGGCCCCCACCTACAGGCCCTGGGAGCTTCCTCTGCCTTTCTTCTCTCTCACACATGCAGGGTCCTCCTGGGCTACTAAACCATTGCTCCACACCCCAGAGGCCCACTGCTCAAGCAGCCCAGGCCCTGCCCTGGGCTGTCCCTCACAGTCCTGTGGACAAGCCCGGCTGGAAACCAAGCCACTTTAGCACAGGGCACAGGGGTGAGGGTGGAGGTGAGTTCAGAACACATAGGGCCACACAGGGCTCAGAAGAGAGGAGCAAACCCAGCCTGAGGTGCAGGGAAGGCCTCCTGGAGGCGGCTAGTGGAATTTAGCCGAGAGAGCTAGAGCTGCACCTGCCATGGAGGGAATGCGTGGTGCAGAGCGTGGAAATCTCACCTGAAAACTTGGGCTGGTCGTGGGGTTGCTGTGGCAGCAGCTGGCTGGGGAGTAGGAATCACAGGAGACTCTATGCCAAGGGTGATGGATCAGAGGGAGTGAAGGAGGAAGGGAAGATTGCCCACACTATCAGCACAAGTCAGACCTTCCAGTAGCTGGCTCCCACACAGCCAGGACAGCGGACAGCCCCCTCTCTGCTCAGGTCCAGCAGTCCTGTTCCTGAGGCCTCTCGCTGGCCCAAGCAGACCTGGTACCCTCAGAGGCAGCTGGAGCCTCAGGCCATGTTTGGGAGCAGGAGGCACAAAACACAGATTAATCCTCCTGGGTGTGGGGCTGGGGATTTAGCTCAGTGGTTAGAGTGCTTGCCTTGCAAGCATAAGGCCCTGAGTTCGATCCCCGGCACCAAAAAAAAAAAAAAAAAAAAAAATCCTCCTGGGTGTTCATTAGACGGCACCCCCCCACCCGCAGAAGATCCCTAAATTATTATTATTTGGGGGTTTTAAAAATTTTATTGTAATGGTACATTTTATGTTTTTTTTTAATATAATGGTACATTTTAGATGTACACAGTGATAACATTCATCATAGCGGATTTGTACCTGTATGTGATAAATCTTGTTGCTTCTTTTTTTCCCATCCCCTCCCCTCCCTTCACCCCCTCCTGCCTCCTGAGTTACAAGAGCTTCATTTCCATTTTTTCCTTCCACTTCTTATTTCTCTTGTCCCTCTGTTCCTTTATTTTGGGGGTTTTTTGAGACAGGTTCTCAATATGTAGTTCAGGCTGAGAAGGCAACCCTCATTCGCTATGTGGACCAGGCTGGTCTCAAACTCACAGCGATCCTCCTGCCTCAGCCTCTCATTGGAGTGCTAAGATTACAGGTATGTGCCACCATAGTCGGAAAGTCCCTAAATTATTATAGTTGGGGTTTTGTTTCTAGCTAGATACCCCTCGGAGATCCTGCTCAGAGCACTGATTTCAGGTAGGGCACCTTCCCCCAGCTCTTGGCCTCCCTGCAAATTCCGGGAAATTCTGGGAAATTTGGGAAGCTGCTCACTTGCCCCTATGGGACCCCCAGCCCACCCCGCCCCCAGGTCTGTGCAACCTGGATTCCCTGAGGAGCTCCCAGCCCAGGCTGCTGGCCACAGCCAGCTCCAGGCTCCGCGGTTCCTCATTTCCGGGCTCCGCAACCAGTCACCTTCCCACCCTCCTCCGGCGCTGCCCGGCTGAGCGCTCACCTAAAGCAGCTCAAGGGGCAGAGCCTGGGACCCGCGCTAAGCGCTGATCACGCCTGCTCGGCAAGTGAGCAAACTGAGCCTGAGGGTGTGTCTACTTTTCTGAGCTGTGACCGAAACCTGGGAGAAGCAGTTGAAAGGAGGAAAGAGTTATTTTGGTGCCCAAGTTTTCGGTCCCCGCTTGGCCGGCTCCATGGCTCTCAGACCTGTGGGTGAGACAGACACATCTGGGTGGAAGGTGTGACTGAATGCAGCTGCCAGGAAGCAGAGGCAAGGACAGGGGACCAGGCAGAGCCCCAAGGTCACACCCTGTAATCCGCTTCCTCCAACTAGGCCCCGCCCCACTTCCATCACCTCCATTACCACTATCAGGTCATGATCTCATTGGCGGATTGATTCACTAATTACGGCCCTCAGGATCCAGGCACCTCTCTGGGCCTCAACTCTCGATAGGGCTGCTGGAGAGCAAGCCCCCACTACTCGAGTCCCTGAGGGGACACTTCATGCTTAAACCGTAACAAGGGTTATGTCACACAGCTCAGAGGTTCAGAGGCTCAAACCTCGGTTTGCTTGTTTTTCAAACTCCTGCCCCACCTGACTGTAGGAATTAACCGAGACAGTATCTATTAAGTGGCTGGCTCAGGGCCAGGCTCCTTCAGGAGTTCCTAGCCTCACCACCCAGAACAACGCAAATGTTCTTCTAGTGGCAGAAGAGGAAAGGAGAGGTGGAAAGTGCAGCAGTAGCCGTCTGGCGGGCCTCCCTGAAGGAGCAATTTAGGATGGAGGGGTGCCTGCTTGCTGTGTGTTGTAGGGCAAGGCACCAACATCTCTGTTTTTCCATCTGTAGGGTGGCTGCTGGCACCACCACTTCCTTTTCTGGGGTGAGAGGGAACTCCTCTGAGGAAGGAAAGAGCAGGTGTGACCTCATTAGAGGGTGGGACATTATTACTCATAATCACAGCAGGCCGAGGTCCACGAAGCTGAGGGTTCACCTCAAGACCCAGGGAGCTGGGCAAAGTCACCACCGGGATCCAGTATGGGGCAGAGGAGGAGGCGGTGTGTGCCCCTTTGGGGGCCTGTGGAGCTGGGGTGGGGAGAGGTTTTCTGCCCTGCTCTGCCAACCCACCCAGGAAGCCCACTGAGCAGGCTCTTCCTTCTCGGCCTTGTACACTGCGCCTTCCATCAAGACACCAGGACCACAGCACTCCTAACCTGAGGCGGCTCCTGAGGCAGTGCCTGGTAAGGGTGGCCTTCACCTAGAGCGCTAGCAAGACCCCCGGAGCAGAGGACAGGGGCCAGGCAAAGCCTTTGGGAGTGCAGTCCCCCAGACTTCTGCAGAGCTCCCCCAGTTTCCAAGCAGGTCCCGCCCACAAATGCGTCCTACTCTCAAGGCCCCCATCCTGTGCCTTTCTCTTGCAGTCCAGGGTGAAAGGAACAGCAAACCCTAGATCAATGGCACATGGTCTTGGGAGGTGCTCCTGAGGGGCTGCAGGTTCTGAGGTGGCTCATCCTGGCCTGACTGGGTCCCACTCAGCTTGGAGAGATCGGAGGCGCCACCAGGCACACCTATACGACCTCGAAGTCCTGGCCTCCAAGACTGAGGACGCTGCCCTGCTCCCTCACCACCCTGGCACAAGCAAGGCAGGGTGGGCACCTGAGCAAAAGGGGCTACAGCCGTCAGCATGGCATGTCCCCAAGCTGTCTGTGCATGGATGCACTTGCCTCATGCCAAGGTGTGGCTGCAGGAAGACCCCAGGCTGGGTGCCAAAAAAATCTGGTATTTTGTCCCAGCCTGCAAGTAACCTGGGGAGAGAGAGCCCCAACCCTCCAAATCCCCTCTCAGATCTTCCCTCCAGCTCTACACGAGGTGACACCCTCCCCATCCCAGGTGAGCTCACTTCCTCTTCCCAGTCCCACCTGAGCCCAGCCCCCTCCTCCCACTCCAGCTGCTTCGCGCGCGCGGCACCTGTGTTCAGGCCGCGCGCTCTCCTCCGCCTCAGGCGGCCTGACCTTCGCTTCTGTGAGGTGTCCTGGGTGCTCCTGCTCCCCGAAGTTGCCCCGACCTTTGCCACGTCCACCTGCCCTCCCTCCTTTACTTTGGCATCTGTCTCCAGTCCTGGGGCGGCCCGGGGACTATGGGAACCAGAGAAAGGCGAGCACTGGGGGAAGGGTGCGCATCCACAATCAGGGGACCACAGTCCCCTGCCTGCCCCCTGCACTCGTCTTTGCACCATTCTTGGGTGGGGACGGTTTCACCTATCCGACCTCCAGGGAGGGGCGGGGGCGTGGCCCAGCCACCGCCCACCCTGGACACTCAGCAACCGCTCCCCAGCACCCTCATTCCTGGCCCCGTCCTCGGGCGGGGAGAGCACCCCTTCCTCAGACAGCGGTAGAGCCCTAAAGAGGGCTGACACACCCGCGTCTGCAAGGCGGCCCCTCTCCAGCCCCTTAATACAGCCAGTCCAGGCCGACACAGGAACCTCCTGCGTGCCAGGTGTCTAAGACAGCCTCCGGCAAGGCTGGCGACCGACAGCACCGCACGAGGCCACAGAGTTACAGAGTGACAATGGACGCGCGATCTGGCGGGAGGACGGTGAAGGCGCGTGGCTGCCCACGCGGGTCGACGGAAAGAGCGAGGCCGAGGTGCGCCGCGCGGCTCAGGCACCTCGGGGAGCGCGGCTCCCGGGGACGGCCCGGCCCCGCCCCGGCCCGCCCCCGGCCCGCCCCCGGCCCGCCCCGCCCGGGACCGCAGACGGCGCCCAGCGGCGGCGCGAGCGGCTGCGCCCTGGGTGGCTCCGGGCGGCTGCCGCCCCGACTTCCCGCGCACAGCCGGCCGGAGGATGCGGCCGCGGCCCCGGGGGGCGGCGACGCGAAGCCCCGCGCCCGGCAGGTAGGCTCGGAGCGCGCGGAAACTTGGGCCGAGTTGGCGGCGGCGCGCGGGCCGGGGGCGGGCGCGGCCCCAGGGCGCCCCCACCGGCCGGCCCGGGACGAGCGGAGCGGGGGCCGCGGCTTCCGGAGGGCGGGCCGCGACCTGGGGCTCCGGCGGCGACGGCGTGGGGGAGGGGCGGACGGGGCGGCCCCGCGGGCGGGTCGCCCGAGGCGGCGGCTCCGGACTCCGAGCCTGCGCGGGGCCTCCGCCGTCTGCGGGCGTCGGGCGCGGACGCGGGCACGTGTGCGGGCAGGGAGGGCGCGGGTGCAGGCTGGGGCCGCTCGCACGCGATCAGTCCGGAGTGCGCGCTTGGGTGCACGTGCGCCCGGCACCACCGGGAGGGCTTGGGGACACCCGGAGGCCCGCGCGGTCAGGCGCGGGAGGCAGGGGCCGGGGTGGCGGGCCGAGCCCGCACCCTCCCTCCCCGCTGGAGACTCGGAGACCTGGCAGCCTGGCGGGGGAGGTGGGGCCCAGCCGCCTCCAGGAGAGCCCGAGATCGGGAGCTGGAAGTTGGGCATGGGTCACGCAGTGTTCTCATCGGTCACTACTAATGGAACCGTTGTCTGAGTCCCAGTGTCCCCTCCTGTCTCTTCCCTTGGTTCTCCGGCCCCTGCGCTAGGCTTGGCTGAGGCTGGAGCTCAGTAAAGAGGACCCACAGAACTCCCTCCACACGAGGGTGACGGGTCCTGCTCCCGTGGCACCCTCCAAGCACCGGCGTGCCATCTCCTTTGTGGTGGGGAAGAAGCACCTATATTTTGGCTGCTGTCTGAATGAGGAGGGGCCCCTTACCCCCTGAGGCCTCTGCTTGCCCCTTGGAGTCCTCACACCTCCCTCGAGGAGGACTACTAAGGGTCCCGGGCAGCCTCGTGTATGGTGTCTGGGTCCCTAGGGGTCTCCGGAAGCCTCCAGGGCAAAGGGCGGGGCTTGGGCTGGGCCCAGGAGAGGATAACTCTTGGGACTGGGGGTGGGTATGGAGCAGGCATAAGGAACAGTGTGTGTGTGTGGGGGGGGGTGAGACCAGAGGCGCTCTTAATGAATCTGGAGTTCCCCAAGGGCACAGCACCCCCAAACCATAACACCCCAGGATACATACAGGTCCCTATCCCACACTGCTCCTGGAACTGTGGCCTGGGCTCTCCTGCCTTCCCCAGGTGGCATGAAGGTTGCTTGCTGGCCGGATGGACCAGCTTTCTTTCTGGGAGCCCTGCCTGCCCCCCACCCACACACACAGTAGGGCTGGGCTAGGAGTGGGCATCAGCCCCCTCTTACCCTGGCATCCTCCCCTTGATGGTTCAACTCCGAGCCTCTGGCTGACATTTGGCCACTAGCCAGAAGGGAGGAGTGCCAGTCCTTGATTGCTTGTGACAGAAACCTGTGACACTTGGCCCTTGGCCTCATCGTAGCAAGATTGAGCTGATTCATCTTTCAAAGCCACAGAGAGTCTTGGGGAATGGGTACACCCTGGGGGGGTGGGGTAGAGTCTGGAGAGTCAGTGTGGCATCAGCAGGCCCAATGGGGCCCTCTGGCCATTGCGGCCAGTTGTGTTGAGGAAGCTCCTCCCCACCCCCATCCTAGGTTGCCCTTGACCTCTCTGGGTCACGTCCCCTATTCTTCTGTGGCCTTGCCTGGGGCCTTAGACTTTCTCCAGCACCAAGTTCGGGAAAGTATCATGGAAGTGGGCAGAGAGCACTCGGGGCCCTTGGAACCTACTTCTCTGGTCTCTTTCATACACACACACACACACACACACACACACACGCACACACACACGCATACACACACGCATACGCATGCACGCACACACGCGCATGCCCTATTTTATTTGGAATATGAGGCCCAGGGTGGACACAGGCTCACCCCTCTTTGCTCTGGGACCTTCCTCCTGGTACCACAGCCCCATCTGCTGGATGATGTGGACACTGCTGCTGGGGGGTGTGGCTGGTACAGACCTAGGGGGAATGATTACCCTACACAGCCAAGCCTAGAGCCAGCATTGGTGCTGGGCCTGGGGCGACCTGGGTTTGAGGCCTAGCGCTATCATTTTGTTTTTCTTTTTTTCTTTTTTTCTTTAGTTTTTTTTTTTTTTGGTGCTGGGGATTAAACTCAGGGCCTTGTGTTTGCAAGCCAAGCACTCTTAACTACTGAGCTAAATCTCCAGCCTAATTTTTTCCCTTTTACACATAGGATCTTGCTAAGTAGTAGCCCAGGCCACCTTGAATTTGCAGTGATCTGATAGTCCTTCTGCCTCAGCCTCTCGAGTGCTGAGATTACAGGCATGCAGCATGACCCCTGGCATTGACAAATGGTTTTACAGTTTAAAGAATAGAAGAGGCAGACCTGGGCCTGGTGGTGCACACCTGTAATCCCAGCACTCAGAAGGCTGAGGTGGGAGGATCAGTGTGAGTTTGAGGCCAGCCTGGGCCACATAGTGAGTCAAGCCAGCCTAAACTACATATGGAGACACTGTCTCAAAGCCACCCTCCAAAAAAAAAAAAGAAAATAGAGTCAGAGACCTTCTTATGTTTATGGCTCCTGTGTTTGGTCTAAACCAAGCACGCTGAGTGCCATTTTGTCTAGGGGCTGTCAGCCAGAGAGTTGGCCTGCAGCCTGTGCATTGCCCAGCCCTGCTCACCACTGCCCTCTCTTCCCTAGGTCCACAGTCAAGCAGCAGGGGCCCTGGAGGGCTTGACACTTTCCCAGTGATGGCGGAGAAGCGGCCCCTGGGGACCCTGGGACCCGTGATGTATGGCAAGTTGCCCCGCCTGGAAGCTGACTCAGGGCCCGGACATGGCCTCCCTCCCCCTGCTGACAGCCAGGACCCTTGCAGCTATAAGGGAACCTACTTTTCCTGCCCCATGGGGGGCAATCCCAAGGCAGGGCCAGAGCGGCTGTCATCATGGACCCCGTACCCACCTCTGTACCCCACCAATGTGGCAGGACCTCCGCTTCGGGCAGACAGCCTGCTGACCAACTGCCTGCTCTACCGGCTGCCCACAGAAGGCTCTGAGAAGATGCAGGAATCAGGCCCCGGAGAGCTGCTGCCCTTCAGCTCCCAGGCCCACGCATACCCAGGCCCTCTACTGGCAGCTCCCAAGCCCGTGTACCGCAGCCCCCTGTGCTACGGGCTGCCCACTTGTCTGGGTGAGGGGCCAGCGAAGAGGCCTCCAGACGTTGACTGGACCTTGGTGCCTGGGCCTCTGTTGTCTTCAGCTGACCCTGCCTGTTCTCTGGCCCCAGCTTCTGGCAAGGGCCAGTCACCAGAGAGCCCCTTCTTGCACGGGGTGCCAGCTGGGGGACCTGGCAAAGACGCCTCACTGGGCTTCTCCCCATGCCAGGCCTTCCTGGACAAATACCGGGCAATCCACAGCACAGGCTTCCTGGCTCCCAAGTGCCCAGCTCCGTACTCTGGGGACCCCAAGCAGACAGTGTCAGAAGGGCCCTCCGGTCCATGGGCCCAGCTGGCCCAGCCCCTGGGGCCACCCTTCCAGGAGACAGTGCCCACCCACTACCCACTGCCGCCCCCTCCACAGGCCCCGCCCTGCCCCTCAGCCTGTCGCCTCCTGGAGAAGCAGGGCAGCTATAGCTCTGTCCTGCCGCAGCCCCTGGGAGCCCACAAGGGGGGCAGGTACCAGGCTGGCAGGCTGGGCAGCTCCTACCTGAGGCAGCAGATGGCCCAGACCCCCTACCTGCCCCCATCGGGGCTGGATACTTATTCCTATCCCACTGCTCCACTCCCAGCTCCCTCACCAGGCCTCAAGCTGGAGCCCCCTCCTGTCCCAAGGTGCCCACTGGACTTCGCCCCTCAGACTCTGGCTTTTCCATATGCCCGGGATGACCTTTCTCTCTATGGAGCATCCCCAGGACTGGGAAGGGCACCACCTCCCCAGAGCAGTGTGCAGCCTGTGCTACAGCCAGGTGCCTTCCAGCGGGTATACCAGCCTCTGCCAGCTAGCCGGCCGTGCTCCGAGCCCATGAGGCCTGCAGAGAAGCCAGCACAGGAAGCTGAAGAGAAGACATGGCCGCCTAGGTGCAGGAATGAGCAGCCCCAGCAGGATGAACACCCCAAGGGGCCCATCGTCATCCGGGACAGCCCCGTTCCCCGTACCTCACCAGCACTGCACCTGTGTGCCCAGGAGCACCAGTCTCTCCCACAGAAAGAGCGTGCCAGGCCGCCCAGGTCTCCGCCAATGCCTGTCATCGACAACGTCTTCAGCCTGGCCCCCTATCGTGACTACCTGGAGGTGCAGACCCCTGAGGCCACAGCTGAGCCGGCCGAGGCCCCAGCCACCAGTGAGGCTGCAGCCACCAGTGAGAGCCAAGACGAGGGCTATGTGAGGGCCTTGCCTGCCCCAGAGGGGTCCTTGCGGCCACACTGCTCACTCCGTGAGGAAGTGGCCCTAGATCTGAGCGTGAAGAAGTCCCCAACAGAGGCTGCTCCTGTCACTTCCCCCAGTCCTGCCGTGTACACCAACCCCACTGCAGTTGTGGATGGGACAACCATGGGGACCACAGTGCCGGCTTTGCCAGCCCTAAAAAGGATGGTCACAGAAGTGTCTGAGACACCAGCAACCACAGAGACCACAACAAGGACCAGCTTCCATAGCTCTGTGGCCTTCATGTTCCGGAAGTTCAAGATCCTCCGTCCGGCACCCTTACCTGCAGTTGTAGACCTGTCCACGCCTGCCCCACCTCCAGCCCCCCAACAACCCACTGTGCCCACCCCAACACCTGTGCCCATGGGGCTGCAGCTTCTCCCCCCGCCCTTGCCGGTGGCCTGCTTTAACCTAGCCCTGCCCAGCCCTCCAGCCATTGCTATGGCCTCCCCAGGCCCTGCCCCCACCCCCACTCCTTCCCCTGCTCCTGCTCCTGCTCCAGCCCCCGCCCCCGCCGCAGGCCCCGCCCCCGCCCCCGTTTCCACGGCAGCCCCAGTGGACTCCACAGAACAGCACTTTACGGGGCTGCACTCCTCCCTGTGTGATGCCATCTCGGACTCCGTGGCCCATTCCCGGCCCGAGAAGCTGCGTGAGTGGCTGGAGATGTCCGGTCCGTGGGGCCGGGCCGCGTGGCGGGACTGCCAGGCTGTGCAGGGGCTGCTGGGCAGGCTGCTGTCCCAGCTGCAGAAGTTCGTGTGCACGCAGCAGTGTCCCTTCCCCCACGTGGTGCGGGCTGGTGCCATCTTCGTGCCCATCCACCTCGTGAAGGAGCGACTCTTCCCACGGCTGCCACCCACCTCCGTGGACCATGTGCTGCTGGAGCACCGTGTGGAGCTGCGGCCCACGACGCTGTCAGAGGAGCGCGCCCTGCGGGAGCGCGCCCTGCACGGCTGCACCTCGCGCATGCTGAAGCTGCTGGCCTTGCGTCAGCTGCCCGACATCTACCCTGACCTGCTGGGCCTGCAGTGGCGTGACTGCATCCGCCGGCAGCTGGGTGAGCACGGGCAGCCCCGGTAGCCGTCAGAGCTGTGTGACGCGTGTCAGGTGTGTGCGCGGCATGAGTGGTCCTGGCGGGCGCTGGGAACCCCCCTCCCTCTAAGCCAGCTAGAATCAGTGAGTGTACTGAATGGGAGCCTCCCCGGGCCTCCCTGGTGCATCCCTTCCTGGGTGCTCAGTCTTCCTCCTCCTCCCCTGTTTCTTTCTCCTCCGCTTCCGCCTATTGCATCTCTGGTGTCCTGAGGCTCAGCTATGCCCTGTCTTCTACTTGATGTCTTCTTCTCTATCTTTGTGCAGCCTGGCCTCCCCTCTGCTGAGGCGGAGCTCCCGATAACTTACCTCCTGCTGGACTGGTGCCTGGCGTCCCTCCACCCAGTGCACACTCCAGGCTTCTCCTCTGAGCTCCCTTTCACCCCCAGTCTTCCCCATCCCAGTGACAGGCAACCGTCCCCAGCACTTGCAGGCACAGAATATCCCCCAGAGTCCGAGCGTTGTTTGTGGTTTGCTCTCCCTTTGCTCAGTGACTCGTGCCCGTTCTTGGATGGCTTTCTTTATGCCCAGGTGGTCACACAATGGCTGTGGCATTGCATAGTGTGGACACTCGGGCTCCTTCAGGCATTAGTGTGCCCATCCTCAAGCCCTGAGCCCCTCTGCTCCCCCAGCCCAGCCTGTGTCCAGCTGTCTCCCAGCAGAACCTGTTCCTGGTCCCCGCCCCGCCTGGTGAATGGCCTTCCCCTGGGCCCTACCCCAGGTCAGGGTAGGGCAGGGCCCGCGGTGGTGCACACAGATGCAGTCTGACTGACCAGCATTCCTGACCCTGGACTTTTTTCCTCTGGGGCAGGAATCTCAGGGAGGTGGAGTGCCTGCCACTGGTGGGATCTTGTGCCCCGTCCCCACTCTCTCCCTGAGCCACGGTCACCCCTAGAGGATGTTCCCTGCCGCCGTCACTTCTGGGGTCCCCACTCCCAGGAGTGCGCTCCGCTCAGCTGGGCCCCTCCTCTCCTGGGATCCTCTGGCATCCCTTTCAGGGCAGCTCCCACCTGTGCTCCGGCTCTGGTGGGATCCTGAGCTGGTATGGCAGAAGAATAATGGTTCTCACATATGGCAGGGCTCTTGTGTGCCTCAGTTTCCCTGCCCACACAGTAAGCTTTGGGCTCACTCAGTGGTTCCTGACTCGCTGGGTGCCTTTCTTGTCCTTGCTCCCAAATAGCCTCCTGCCTGGGCCCTTATCTGGTGGGTTCTGCTTTACCCCGAGGAGGAGCAAACCTTCAGGGGAAGGGCTGTGTGACCCTCTGTGCCATCTGGTTATGGGTGGCTCTGGAGGTTGGGAGGTAGCATGTGGGGTATGTAGCCTGACTCTGTTCATTTTCCAGGTGACCTTGGCACCGAGGCTGGAACCGTGTCCCCCTCAGAGCCTGCTGTGGCCAGAGATGAGCCAGAGGGCCCAGCCCTGGCTCGGAAATCACCAGCCCCCAAGGTCAGAAGACCTGGGAGGAAGCTACCGGAAAGCCCTGGCCCACAGAAGGTGGGGGCGCCTACTGAAGGAGCATCACGGGGTCCCTCCCCTGCCCCTGCTGCCAGCACCAGCCCGCCAGCCCCTGCCCTGAGGGCCCGCTTCCGTACCCTGCTGGAAACCGCCTGGCTCAATGGCCTGGCACTGCCTACGTGGGGCCACAAGGCCTCTGGACCCAACCGGCCCCCACCCTGCCCACAGCTGCTGGGCGGCCAGAGCCATCCCCTGTAGCGCTGGTCACAAGTGCTGTTGGGACAGCCACCTGGTCTGTGTGCTCCTCCTGTGAGCCTGCCCAGCTCTCACCAGGCCACCAGCTGGGCTGTGAGCCCTGAGCTTCTGAGCTAAGGTCTTTACTGGAAAAGATCCTTGCTCCTCTTCTCCAGAGAAGGCCTGGCTGCTGCATCCCTCACTGGTGACCTGGGCAGAAGCTCCACCTCTCTCCAGCCCTTGTTTTCTGTTTGTTAAAACAGGACAGCACAGCCTACCTCACAGGGTTGTGGGGTGACACAACACCCATGTGATGGGGTCTCTGTCCCGGCCCAGGACAGGACCTCTTGACCTCCACCAGGGCCTAGAGGTGACAACCTGCTGGACAAAGTCCCTGTGTCTCTGGACTTGGCCATCCTCAAGTGCACCTTGTACAGTGTATATGACTCAACGCTTTTCCCCAGCCCTGTGGCAGGGACACAGCCCAGCCTAGTGCCAGCGTCTTTCTGGGCCTACTTCCCGTGTTCCAGGAGTCCCCAGTTGACAGTGACTTTCTCAGCTGCCTCCCCCACCCCAGGCCGTATCGTGGGAGTGTTGTGTGTTCTGGAATCTTCCAGGCAGCTGCAGGGACTCAAGGACTGGAGTGGACAGGGGAGTGGCAGCTGGAGTCTCTGAAGATCTGGACTGGGGACCCTGGTCCTCCCTGAGTCACAGCCTTGTCAGCCAGGCCTGCTATTGGCCGCTGCCCGCGGGGTGCTGACCTGAGCTGTAGGCTGGCAGGTGGAGCCCTTGGCCTTATTTAAGGGTTTGGGGTGCACCCGGGGGCTGGGTTAGTAAAGTGTTTGAGTGGTTTTGGAGCCAGGACCTGGCTGTGTGTGTGAGGGGTTGTGGGTCCTGGCCACAGATGATCACCACACCACATGCCCAACCCCAGGACCAAAGATGTGTCCCCAGTCTGAAACTCCCCTCCCCCAGACACCTACCCCGTGAGGCCCTGCGCCCAGGCAGCAGCAGTGGCTGCTGCGGGGTGCTTTCTGCTCCACCCACCTGGGCCTGCACCAAGGCTCTGCATACCTGTCCGAGACTAAGTGAGCAGACTGAGACTTGCAGTGGCAGCTGCCTGAGGCTGGCCCCAGAGTTATCTTCCAACCCCACTGCTTCCTCCTGCATCCTCTCCCTTTCCCAGTGATGACTGTGTAAACTAATGTCTAGAACAGCAATTTCTACACCATCTCGGTGCTCCTACCTTTTCCATACCCAAGAGGACCTGCGTGAGGCTGCCATCCCTGCTTTGTGGGTTGAGACCCTGGGCCCCTCCCAGGGATGCAAGCACCCTGCCCACCACGATCTGTTCCCCAGGTCTCGAGAGAAGGCTCAGGGTGTGTGGACACACACAGGGTGGGCTGCTCCTCCCCAGCCGCCCAGCCCTAGGTGAGCACCTGCTTCCAGGCCTCCCCAGCCTGGCTCCATATAGGGTGAGAGAGCAGGGAAAAAGTAGCAAGCATTATTCCCAACTTTATGCACCAGGGGCTGGGGTAGGGAGCCTGGGGTTCAAGCTTAGTTGGCCTCCCCAGCAAGGTGACAGCATGCTGCTGTCCTGGCCAAGTCTAGGCGTCCCAGGAGGGAGGAAGCCCCTTGCTTGGGACTCTGAGCTGGTGCCTCACCCTCTGGTTCCTGAGAAAGGTGGAGGCACCAGGGCTCAGGGTTCACTACCCGGGCTGCAAGAGGCTACAGGACCACCTGGCAATGGGAACAGGTGCAGCAAGGGCCCTCGTGGGTGGGGCTGGGGTGTAGGCAGAGCCATTGCCTCCTGGCCCAGCGGGGTGTGGCCAGGCCTGTTGAGCGCCCCAGTTGCAGGATCTAGAGCAGCCTCCCTGTGAGACTCAGGATCCTGTCGCCCTTCCTCAGCAGTAGGGTGGGAATGGTGTGCCCTTTCCTGCCAGGTGTGTGGTGCACGTCTGTAATCTCAGTACTTCGGAGGCAGAGGTGGGAGGATCACTGAGAGTTCGAGGCCAGCCTGAACTATAAAGTGAGACCCTGTCTCAAAAAGGGTAAGGGTTGGCAGGGGTTTTAGCTCAAGTGGTAGAGCTCTTGCCTAGCAAGTACAAGGTCCTGAGATTGATCCCCAGCACACCCCGCCAAGATTGATGCAGCCAGGAGAGTGCAGAGCAAGCTCCCCGAAGAATTGTTTTGGGCACCCCACAGGCTGGCTCTCACTGGAGCCCATGAGCCCTGCACAGGGACAGCTCAGGCAGGGCCACCCAGCCAAGGTGCAGTGGCTGTGAGCTTGGAGATGCTGGTCTGGGTGACACTGGGAAAAATGCCCTTGGCTGCATCATGAGGAGCAGGACTCTGACAGAGGGAGGTGGTGGACCTGAGAACTCCTGGAAACCTGTAGGAGAAGGACGCACTGCCATATTCTTCGGAGGCAGCGTGGCCTTGGCAGGGGGCTGCAGAAGAAGGCTGGGAAGAGACCTAGACACAGCAGGCTCAGGATCCAGAATAATTTTGTCCTTGACCATCCTGGGGCGGGGGCGGAGGGCAGACATAAAACTTCTATTCAGGCCCGGGGCCAGGACATCACAGCAAGAAACTTCAGTTCGTTAAATGGGAAAACTTCCTACCCGCTGGCACTTGGATAGTGAGCTCCCTGTCAGTGGGAGCATTCATGCCTCTAAATCCCTACACTGGCATGAACTTACCTGGAGGGTTCTGGGGTCTGCCTCGGCCTCTCGAGTGTGCCTCCAGGCCTGGCTGGTCCCTCCCCTTCCCTAGCTCGTCGGGTGGCTGCAGTGATGCCCCACCATTCCTTCTGTCTGTCTGTCTGTGCACACAGAGGCTCCCACGGGCAGGAGCCCTGTTCCTCAAGCCGTTTAGCGGGCACCCAGAGACTGTAAGAAGAGATGTATCAGCTGAAGGCAGGAATCGGTGAACGAGGGACGGTAGCTCAGCTCCCCCTGGTGGACAGGCCCGGGATGGCACCAAGGTGCCTCTGCTCCCCCAGGCTCCCTCCAAGGCAGAAACAGTGCCTGGCTTTGCTGGCACCAGGACCCACGGGCTCCTGATACCACCTCGGGCCATACACAGCAAGAGCCTCCTCCGGCTGCCAGGCGAGCTCTTCTGAGCAGAGAGGTTCCCCTGGATCTCCTGGTTTTCCGCCTCCCAGGTGCCCACTGCCCGCCCCCCTCCCATCCAGCAGCCCGTGCCTCAGTGACCCGTGGCTGTAGAGAGTAGGGGAGAAGGCCTCACCAGCGACCCCGAAGGTCACACAGCGCGCTGTGCGCCTGGGGCCCAGGGAGGAGGCCACTGAGCCTGCACAGAGACCACCTGGCTAGGGTGGGGCGGGGCAACAGACTGGGTGGGGTCAGCCTTCCCAGGTGTGCTCAGGGAGCCACAGCTGGGGAGGCGCCTGGCGGGACGTGGCCAGCCCCTGATGTAAACGGGAGTCTGGAACTGGGGCGTCCAGATGCGCGTGCCGGCATGGAGGGGGAGGGGGAGCGACGGCTAGCTGCCGGGCTTGTCTAGAGATGACAGGTGACCTCAGGGTTTCAGAGGCAAGAGCATGCACGGTCACAGATGACGCAGAGGTCTTGCTGGACCTCTGCCCTAATCCATGGGCAGGAGAAGGCCAGGTGGGTGGCATGGGAGCGGCCTCCTGGAACCCAGGGCCCGGGCCACCGCTTCCTGCACAGGTCCTGTCATGGGTTTGGGGTCTGAGAGTCCCTAAGGCTGAAATAAGAAATTTAACACACTGAAGGAATTCGACCCCTGCCATCCTGGTCTAAATTCCTTCCCTCTGCTATGCGTTTATACCTGCTGTAGGTATACAGTCACGGGTCGATAAGGCCCACTAATTACAGCATAAGCCCAGGGGCACCCTATAATTCCCGATTATTGTTCAGCCCTGCTCCTGACAGGCAATGCGCGACTCCTTGTGCATCCTCAAGCCTGGTCCCGGCAGACAGATGCCACTTTGTGCTGAACTCTGCCCCACGGCAGTCCCACTGTGGTTTTTCCTGTCCACAGCCCCCCTTTCTTTATGCTCATGACCCTATAAAGACCTTGTAGCCTGTACGGGAGTGACTGGTCTGGATTCTAGTGACAGGGCAGTACCTCTCAGGTTTGCTCTGAAATAAACCTGTCCTGTTGAGCTCGTACCCGTTTCTTTTCCTTTTTACCCTAACACACACTATTGTGTTTTCACAAGCCTGCCTTTCTCGTAAAGCGAGAAGTGAGCCTGCATGTCTCCCTTCCCACCTCGAAGCAACATTCACTGTATTTTTTATTACACTTTGTCAAGACACTCAGGAGACAGGACTTCCAGATCTGCATAGAAAGCAGCAAGAACAACAGAATGTGTGTTCAAAGCGAGGGGGAGGATTTGGGGTATTCATGGCAATGTGTCTTCTACTGACTGTAAAAAATACTTTTAAAAATTTAGTCACTGTATATTTTGATCACACTTCATATGGTCAATTTCCTGTATGTATATCACATTTCAATAAAGTTCATATTATTTTTTAATTTTTGGATTTTTTTTTGAGACAGGGTCTTACTCTGTAATTCAGGGTGGCCTTGAATTCACTATGTAGCCCACGCTGGCCTCGAACTCCATGGCTATCCTGCCTCAGCCTCCCAAGTAGTGGGATTACAGGCGTGCACACTACTCCCCGCTTTCAATTTCAATAAGGTTTTTAAACATGTCTTCTTTTTTTTGTTTGTTTGTTTTGAGACAGGTTCTCCCTCTCTACTTCAGGGTACCCTTGAACTCACTATGTACCGCAGGTGGGCCTCCAACCTGTGGGTGATCTTCCTACCTCAGCCTCCCAAGTGCTGGAATTACAGGCGTGCGCCACCACGCCTGGTTTAAATAGGTCTTTGGGGGGGGGGGGGAGAAAGAAAGAAAAGAAAAGAAAATGAGAAAATCGAGCGAGGCGGTCTCCCCGCGGCCCCGCCCCCCGCGGCCCCGCCCCCGCTGCCCCCGCCCTCCCCGCAACGTGATCCAGCCACGTGACCGGGGCCAGCTGACCACGCCGGAAGTCGCCGCCCGCCCGCTCCTGGCGCCATGGTGAGGACTGGGCGCAGCCTGGAGCTTGGGTTGCTGGTTGGGGCGCACCGGGCTGGGGAGATCGGGAGGACGGATGGCCCTGCGATCTCGGCGCGAGGCGTCCCGGGGCGCCCCCTTCCGGCCTCCGCGGGCCCCCCGCGCCCGCCGCCCGAATCCCAGCGCTGTCGGAGCAGAAAGCTGTTTTGCGGGGCTGCCTGGTGCACGCGCCCCGCACCCCTGCACAGATGGGTCCCGTGAGCCGCGTCTGCGCCACGCCGCGGATTTCAGATGAGCGAAGGGGAAGTCAAGAGTTCGTCCTGGCGTCCGAGTTAAGACCCTGGCCAGCGTGGTAGTCCGCGTCAGTGATCCCAGCACTTTGGGAGGGTGACGCAGGAGGATCAAGAGTTCGATCCTTGCCCGGACAATTTCGCAAGATCCTGTTTCAGAAGAAAGCAAAATAAAGGGCTGGAGATGTAGCTAAGTGCTAAGGCTCTGGGTTCAATCGCCCGCCCCCGCAAAACAAAACACTCCAGGAGTAGAGCTCTAACTGGGCTTTGTGTAGATTGGGTTAGGTGAAGGGGCTTCTGAGGATACATCAGTGAGACAGAGGACGGGACGGCCGGGTGAGGGCTTAGGGCAAAGTGGGAGGGGGTGTGCAGACCCGCAGAACTCAATCTTGCTGGACCTGAGCTCCGTGATGAAGATGCTGAGCACACTCACTGCTCTCCAAGAAAGGGCCGCTTTAGAAAGTGAGACCTGAAGGGCTTATCTGTTGAGGCGTCCTTGAAGCAAAGGCCTGAACAGGGTGGTGAGAGGGAAAGAGAAGGCAGGAGCAGGCCTGGTGAGCACGACAGCAGGGGAGTGGTGTGGCTGGGCCTCGGCAGGGATCGGACAGAGGGGAGAGCGATCCCTTGGGGCACGTGGCTGGCGCCAGCTGTCAGATTGAGGCCCTTGGAATGGACGTCAGAGCAAGATCTGGCGGCCGTGGTCAGGGAAAGTTCTCTAAACAGCCGGTAATGGGGAGAACAAGCTGCCCAAGGTGACTGCCTGCCTCACTCCTTGCAGAGGTTCCGGTT
The DNA here is from genome assembly GCA_004026905.1 of Hystrix cristata. Lineage (NCBI taxonomy): Eukaryota > Metazoa > Chordata > Mammalia > Rodentia > Hystricidae > Hystrix > Hystrix cristata. The sequence goes on from PVJO010006421.1 coordinate 24,217, forward strand.
CTGTGGGGACCTCGACTGTCCTGACTGGGTCCTGGCGGAGATCAGCACGCTGGCCAAGATAGTTGAGTGCAGGGGCCACGTGGGGGGGTGGTGGTGAGGGGAGATGGTCGGGCCAGCTGTTCCCATGCTCTTGACCTGATCACGTGGCTGCCCTCTCTGACCCTGTCCCTCGCGCTGAGGGCCAAGCGGCTTGGTCCAGGTGACACAGGGACTTTCCTTCCAGTCCTCCGTGAAGCTGCGGCTGCTGTGTAGCCAGGTGCTGAGGGAGCTTCTGGGGCAGGGGATGGACGTGAGTACAGGGCCTGCACCCTGCTGCCCCTCCGGGTCCCTCCCTACAGCCCAGCCCATTCTTCACATGGGGTCCAGCCTGGGGGATGGGGCTGGAGGCTCCTGCACCTGCTCAGTGCCTCCTTTCCCTGCAGTATGAGAAGATCCTGAAGCTCACAGCGGATGCCAAGTTTGGTGAGTAGCCCTTGGGCCTTTGCCTGGTCCCTCCTCTCCACAGTCTTCCTGCATCCCCTGCACTAGTGGAGGAGCAGGAGGGGACGAACCTCTGACAGGGCCACCTGGTCCTCTGCTAGCTCCTGTGGCTCAGGGAGGTGGCTGCAGTGACATGCCCCTAACCCTGGTCTCCAGAGTCTGGTGACGTGAAGGCCACAGTGGCAGTGCTGAGCTTCATCCTGTCCAGTGCGGCCAAACACAATGTGGATGGCGAGTCTCTCTCCAGTGAGCTGCAGCAGCTAGGGCTGCCCAAAGGTGGGCTGTGGGCATGACCTGGGCAGGGGATGCTGGCAGGAGCTGGGCTGGGTGGCCCCAGCTAGGACCTGCCACCCAAGCGCCTTCCTGCCTGCAGAGCATGCAGCCAGCCTGTGCCGCTGCTATGAGGAAAAGCAGGGCTCCCTGCAGGAAACTCTGCGTGCCTACAGCCTGCGTGGTGAGTGGGGATAGTATGCGCGCACGTGCGTGCGTGCGTGTGTGTGTGTGTGTGTAAAGTTCCCACCCTGACCCGGAGTCTCCAACTGCAGCCTGGGTTTCTGCTCTTTGAGTCCTCCTCCTGAGCACCTGCTGCCCTGTGCCTGGCCTAGGCAGAGGCCACAGGACCCTGAGGGGTGCGAGCCAGGCCAGGCTGGACTAGGATGGGGACGGGCCCACCTGGCTTACATGCCTGAGCGTCCTCTGCACCCTTTGCTCTTCGCAGTGAACAGGCTAGCAGGCGTGGGCTGGCGGGTGGACTACACCCTGTGCTCCAGCCTGCTGCACTCCGTGGAGGAGCCCCTGGTGCACCTGCGGCTGGAGGTGGCAGCAGCCCCTGGTGCCCCGGCCCAGCCTGTGGCCATGTCCCTGTCGGCAGACAAGTTCCAGGTCCTCTTGGCAGGTGCGGCTCTACTGCACTGGGGGGTGTGCGGCCCTCCCCATCTTCCTGACTGCCTCCCTCTGCCACTTCTTCCCACAGAGCTGAAGCAGGCCCAGGTCCTGATGAGCACCTTGGGCTGAGGAGGAGGAGGAACTCAGTTGCCCCTCTGTGTCAAGCTGCTGTCCCCCGACTTCAGAGGTGGCCCTGTTTCTGGGCGCCAAGGTCTTCTTCGTCCACTGGTTGGCTTTCCACTTAGAGAGTTCAGTGTGGGCTCCTGAGGACCTTTCCTGCACTGCCTCCCTCCCCCTCAAAAGGCAGGAAGAATAAAGAGAGCATAAAAGAGTGTGTGGGGTCTCTTTTCGGTTGTTGTTTTTTTTTGTTTTTTTTTTTTTTAAAGAGTAGGAAATTAGAAAGAGAGCTCCTGAGAGACAGGAGGGGACCCGAGTGGGTTGCCTTCTTTTTGGGTTCTGATGAAGGGTTTATGTGAGTGAAACCCAGTGACATTCCAACCTCCCTGCCAGTTACTTCTTTCCTCAACTGCTGAGGGAGGGCAGGATGTGCGGCCCATCCACAGTGGAAAGCCAGGTAACAACTGTCAGTACCTATGCCCTCAATATTGGTCACCCTGTTTCATAAAACAGAAACTACTGGCCTTACAGCTGGGAGATTTCAAGCCCTTACTCTCACAATTAGGTCAACCAGAGAGAAATGAACAGAACATCACAGTTAAACCACACCACTGAACCAATGTACTTAACAAATACCTACAAAGGTTTCATCCAACAATGACAGAATACCACATTTTTCTCAGCAGCACATGGCATTTCTTCCAAAAGGCTGTATCTTAGGCCTTGAAGCATGCTTAAATAAATACAAAAGAACTGAAATAATCTCCTATATAGCATCGATCATAGCAGAATGAAGCTAGAAATCAGCAGCAAAAGAAGCCATAGAAACTATGCAAACACATAGAGATTAAATAATACATTACTGAATAATAAGTGGATCACAGAAGAAATGGGAAGAAATTTACAAAGTTTCTAGAATCAAATGACAATGGAAAGAAAAACAGAAGCATAAAAAGCCAATTCCTATGGGATACAATGAGCACACTTCTAAGAGGGAGGTTTAGAGCTGTTGATGGTCACATTAAGGTTAGAGAGAGCCCAAATCGATAACCCAGCGGTACAGCTCAAGGTGCTAGAAAGACAAGAACAATCTGAATCAGAAATTAAGTGAAGGAGGGACTGGGGATTTAGCTCAGTGGTTAAAGTGCTTGCCTACTGAGCACAAGGCCCTGAGTTCAATCCTCAGTACCAAAAAAAAAAAAAAAGAAATTAAGAGAGAAATTACAAAGAGCCGAACAGAAATTAATGAGATTGACATTAATACAAGCGAGCAATGAACCAAAGAGTTGGTTCTTTGAAAGAATGGAAAGGGGAGCTGAGGATGGGGGGAGGCAGGAGGGCTGAGAGGAAAAGAGGCAAAAAGGATCACAATACAGAATGTATAGGGACCAGTTCCCCATAGTGAACGTATCTACTACTTATCACAAACGTACTAATGAATTGAGAAAAAAATGCCACTACGTGAAAAAACTCCACAGCAAGTCCTGTCTCATTACATCCATTCACACTGGTTGGATTCTGGGGCAGTGTCCTTCCTCTGTAGTCCCAGCTACTCTTGGTGGTCTTGGAACATCACATCTCAATTTGTGTTCACTCATTTGCCTCTTTATCAGCCTGAGTTTACAGACAGAAATACTTCCACATATGTATCCTGCCTCAGAGCCTAATAAAAATTCTTTCAATAGATGGGCAGTGGGGAAATAAGGACTATGATGGATTTAAAGATGTTGAATGTAAAAAATTGATGAGTCCAAGCCAGGCATGGTGGTGCACACCTGTTATCATAGCTACTCAGAAGGCTGAGGCAGGAGGACTGCAAGTTCAAGGCCATCCTGGGCAACACAGTGAGACCCTGTGTGAAGGTGGGGCGCTGCCTGCAAGGTGCCCGGGCAAGCTGGGGGTGTGAAGGGTATTTCCTGCACTGCGGCAAGGTCACCTCTTAGTGTTGCGTTCTGTAGCTCACTGGTGTTAACTGCAGGTGGAGGGTGTGCTGCAGAGCTCTGGAGCCACACAAAGCTTGATGCTCCTCCATAAGGGGCCACTCCCTGCCCTGGCCCCTCACTCTGGTAACCCCTGTTCTGCTCACTGCTTCTCTGTTTTTTAAGACAGGGTCTCACTATGTAGTTTAGGTTGGCCTTGAACTCATTATGTAGCCCAGGCTGGCCTCCAACTTGTGATGATCCTCCTGCCTCAGGCTCCCAAGTGCTGACAAGTGTGTGCTACCACGCCCCACTCATACCTCCTGATTGTGGCAGCAGTTCACTAGGGATTTGTCCAAAGTCATTCTAAAGCTGGGGGTGGTGGTACATGCCTGTAATCCCAGCACTCTGGAAGGTCAAGGCAGGAAGATAAGTTCAAGCCCAGCTTGGACAATTTAGTAAATTAGCAAGACCCCATCTCAAAATAAAAAATGGAAAAGGCTGGGGATATAGCTCAATGGAAAGCCCCGGGTTCTATCTCTAGTACCACAAAAAAAAAAAAAAAAAGGGAAAAAACGACACTCTAAAAAGGGTTATTTGCACTACATGTAAATTACATCTTAATTTGAACACTCTAAGTACGAACAACAAGAAATCACCCCACAGTTTACTTGGTGGTCACAAGACGTGAACCATAACTTTCACAGCACAGAGGTCCAGCTGTGACAGCATCTGCCTTGTCGAATCAAGTCTCACTAAAGCAAGACCAGCAGATATAGAATCGGCACCGAGGAGGTGTCCCTGAATACGCAGGTCCCAGCATTCAGACCTCATTCCAGGTACAGGACTGAGTTAATGGTGCCCTGAGGACACATTCACACAAATCCAGAACGTGACAGAACGGTTGTCTCAAGGGACAACTGGCTTCCACTCTTCAGAAAGGTCAGTATCAAGGTTAAAAAAAAAAAAGGTGAGATGGGTTGGATGGGCGATTCCACCGTGATTAAATGATTAGAAGCATATCCTTACCTTGAAGGAACCAACTCTAAAAGATGTTTTGGGCTGGGCGTGATGGCACATGCATGTAATTTCAGCTACACAGAAGGCTGAGGCAGGAGGGTAACAAGTTGGATCTGTCTCGAAATAAAATAGTTTAAAAAAGAGGACTTGCCTACATTTCCACGTCTGGGTTCAATTCCTGGAAGTGGGGTGTTTTGGGAAAAGTGGGGGAATTTAAATGTGGACTAGGAATTAACACTGAGAAGTCATCGTTAACTTTACAACGCTTGCTAAAGGTATTGTGGCTTTTTAGAGAAGGATGCTGACAGGCTCAAGATAAAATGTCATGATTTGTCTAACTTAAAATATTTCTGCTAACATAAATGAACAAGTGGATGAGGTGGGGGGACCAGCAGTAGAAAAGCGGGCAAATCCTATTTGTGGACAGGTGCCTGCTGCACTTGGAAAAGTGCAGCTCCCCGTCCTCCCCACCCAGAGTTGGCCCTTGCAACACTGCAGCCACATGGGATTGGCCTCCGTCTTCCAACTAGCCCCGGGCCTCTGCACCGGCCCTTCCCATGCCGGCATGGAACCTGTCCACGGTGTGTGCCAGCCACACCTCTGTGCTGGCTGTGTGCCCGAGTCCCTGTGACTCGGCCTAAATGTCAGCGCAGACACCCCAACAATCGCAAGCGGGCCGTTTCTGGGCCCCTGGTTCCTGTTGAGGGTGCACTCCCCATCTGGCAGGCAGCGTGGCTGTTTTGTTTGTGTTCTCTGCGCCACCTCCGGGTCCCCAGGGGCCGCGCTACGTGCGCGTGCGCTCGCACCTGTGCTGGGGACGTCGCAGCTGCTTCCTGCCGGGGCGTCGCCCGCCCGGGACCCGCCGCGACTCTCCCACCGCAGCCCTGGCCGTGACCCGTGGCCCAGGCCCGAGCCGGGGTTGTCCGCAAGGGACGGCCCGAGCTCCCCCTCGGCCAACCTCCCGAACCGCTCGGGCCCCGCTCACGCGCATAGGGGCGGGGTCGCGTCGGGGGCACGGCGTGGGGGGCGTGGTCACGGGGGGGTGTGCACGGCGGCGGGGGCGGGGGTCGCGGCGGCGGGGGCGGGGCTGCTAGCCCGCGAAGCCGCCCCACGCGGCGCCCTCCAGCGGGAAAGCGGTCCCGCGAGGACCTGAGCCCTGTCGCCTCCCGCCTGGGCTCGCTCGCTCGCTCGGGGCGGGTGGAGGGAACAGGGCCACCGCCCCTCGGATCTAGGAGCCCGAGAGCAGCCGGGCCCGGGCACACAGGGATCGCACGGCCGGCAGGTGTCCGGACTCGAGCTGCACGCAGCGAAGAAGCCCAGAGCAGCAGGCCGCGAGCACAACCCGGCCGCTGCCCCAGGCGAGCCCAGCGTCCCAGACTGTCGCGCGCTCTGGGTGGGGACAGCGTCTCTGGCCACGCATTTCTGGCCCTAATTCTTGTGTTCTCCTCTGCCGAACACAACTGACAACGCCCACCTCACGGGCGCCACCCGCCCGGCCTGTCGCCGCCCCGCAGGATGCCCGAGGGCCCCGAGCTGTACCTTGCCAGCCGCTTCGTGAACCAGGCCTGCCGCGAGCTGGTGTTCGGTGGGGCGGTGGAGAAGTCCGCGATCAGCCGCAACCCCGAGGTGCCCTTCGAAAGCAGCGCCTACCGCATCTCGGCCGCGGCCCGGGGCAAGGAGCTGCGCCTGACGCTGAGCCCCCTGCCCGGGGCCCAGCCCGCCCGGGAGCCTCTGGCCCTGGTCTTCCGCTTCGGCATGACCGGCTCCTTCCAGCTGGTGCCGGCCCAGGCGCTGCCTCCCCACGCCCACCTGCGCTTCTATACGGCCTCCCCTCCCCCACGGCTGGCCCTGTGCTTCGTGGACATCCGCCGCTTTGGCCGCTGGGACCCGGGAGGCGAGTGGCAGCCGGACCGCGGGCCCTGTGTCCTGCTGGAGTATGCACAGTTCAGGTAGGACCGGCCCCCGGTGGTAGGACTAAGGGAGTATTCCCACCCTGGGTCCGGGGTTGAGGGAAGAGGGCTGGAAGACAGCCGTCAGCATGCGCTGCAGCTTGCACCCAGAAAGCCACCTTTCCAGACGCTCCCAGGAGGTTAGGAGAGGCGAAGGGTAAGAAGCAAGGCTGTGGCCAGGGGTGGCCCACACCTACAACCCCAGTACTTGGGAGGCAGAGGCAGGAGGATCGTTGTGCTCAAGGCTAGCCTGGGCCACTTGAGACCCTGTCTCAAAACTTAAATAAAGGATAGCTGTGGATGTAGCTCAGTGGTAGACCCTTGACTCCAGGTTCAATCCCCAGGCCCACTCGGAAAAAAAAAAAAAAAAAGAGGCAGCACAGGGATTGTTTCAGAGGGCTGGGGAGGGGACTGCCTGATGACAGCTCCTGAGTCGGGTTGGATGGTCTTCCATATGATGCCTACCCACGTGTCTGTGTCCTGGGCTCTCTTGTGTGACTGCCCCTTGGTGCAGGAGGGGTAGTGCCCCACCTTGGATCTGACATGGGTCACCTAAGATGGCATGGTGCCAACCGCTTCCTCCCCTGAGAGGCCTCAGTCACTGCTTTGTGCCAGCTTTGCCCTGGGCTGGGCCTGTGCTCCCACAGCATTACCATCCAGCTGGGGCTGGGGGAAACAGGAAAGATGAATTTGGACAGATGAGCCAGGGAAAATCCAATGAGTGAAGGCCGGGAGAGTGACTTTGGTGGGTGGGGAGGCACTGGGTATGGCCCCTTAAGGAGGTGACTGGAAGGACTGAGCCGCATAAATCAGGGGGAAGCATTCTAACTGGCAGGAGTTGTAGAGGCTGGGGTGGCCTGAAGTGGTTCTCCCTGGGGGACAAGATTCCTGCAGCCACCCCTGAGGAGACTTGGTTGCATCTTTGGCACCACAAAGGCTGTGACCCTGGGCCTGCCTGGGTATGAACCCAGGTGCACACCCTGCAACATGCCTGTCCCTGGTCCTGGCTTCTGCCCACCTTACCTTTCTTGGACAGATAGAAGGCCCCACCTACCTTCTACAGAGCCCCAAGCTGGCCCTGAGCAGAGGACCAGGGTCACACTGCAGAACCAGCCTGCTGGAAGCTTCTCTCTTGATGTGCAGGGAGACTGTTTTGGGGGTCCTCCTGCTGGGAGGGCCTGAGCAGCACCCAAGAAACTATCCACTCTCTTTCCCCTAGACTCGGTCCTCTGGTTCCATCATACTCCTCAAGCCCCTAGTCCAGCCAGTCTGCCCTGAGCCTTTCCCCAAAGAAGCAAGTTACGTTTCTTCAGGGCTGAGGAGCCCCAATCCTTGGAGGTGGTCATCCAGATGACCCTCGAGGCAGGGTCAAACCCACGTGCATGACCTAAGCTACCAGGATCCTTGCAGGGAGCTCTGGATCACAGATGCCAGAGACCCTGTGTTCACTCACCTTGTGGTCAGAAGTGTCCTGAGCACACAAGCACACATCCAGACTCATGTACTCCCCTGAACACCTGCTTTTTCACCTTTCATAATAAATTTAAATCTCATATTGTCCCCAGGGAACTGATAGAAAACCTGAGGTCCCAATGCCCAAACAGCACTGAGGCAAGAAGGAGAGCTGGAACCCTGCTTCCTCTCCTTGCGCCTAAGAAGAGTTTCTCTGAGCTCTTCCCTTCCACCCCAGGGGTGCGAGACAGGCTTCACACACCCAGGCTATGTTTCCCAGGGAGAATGTGCTCCGAAACCTGGCAGACAAGGCCTTCAACCGGCCCATCTGTGAGGCTCTCCTGGACCAGCGGTTCTTCAATGGCATTGGCAACTACCTGCGAGCAGAGATCTTGTTCCGGTCAGCAGGCAGGCCATGGGCACGGGCTGGGGAGCAAGTGTGCCCACTGTCTTGGCTCAGCACAGCCCCCTTGCATCCCCTGCCACTCAAGGCTGAGGATCCCACCCTTTGAGAAGGCACGTACAGTCCTGGAGGCCCTGCAGCAGCACCGGCTGGTGAGGGCGCTGAGGGGACATGGGCATGTGTTCTGGGTATGGGTGTCCCAGGCTTAGCTCCATGTGTAGGGGGTGGTGAGGGGATAAGCTGCCTCGAGGCCCTACCCCAAGCTGACAGCTAGGCCCTGCCTGCCTCTCTCTAGAGCCCAGAGCTCACTCTGAGCCAGAAGATCAGGGCCAAGCTGCAGAATCCAGACCTGCTGGAACTGTGCCACTTGGTGCCCAAGGAAGTGGTCCGGCTGGGTGAGGCCCAGGGAACCAAGGTGGCCTGTGAGACCTCTCCATCCACTGTGCAACCTGGGCAGCTGTCCTCCTGGGCCTGGCTCCTCCACTGGGGGTGGGAGTTCACAGACCTCTTGGCTAGCACCTGTCTCCTCTAGGCTGTGACACAGCAGGCAGGGCCACTACAGGCTGGGGAAGCCACGGCCCAGAGTGAGGAAGGCGCAGCCATGGTCGCACAGTGAGTGGCAAGAGGAGAGCTTGGCCCCTGACTCAGTCACAGCTGTGTGGCTGAGGTCTGGGCTGGGCTGGACCAGGTTCCACTCTTCCCACCTAGAGTCTGACCTTGCTGGGTCTCTGTGTCCCACAGGGGGAAAAGGCTACGGGCCGGAGCACGGTGGGGAAGACTTCGCTGCCTTCCGAGCCTGGCTGCAGTGCTACAGCATGCCAGGCATGAGCTCCCTGCGGGACCGGAATGGCCGTACCATCTGGTTCCAGGTCTGGGCTCTGCTGCTCAGGCAGGCATACACAACCCAGGGAAGCTGGGGGGTGGGGGGTGATGCCTGGGGCCCAAGGACATCCCCAAGGGCCACATCATTCCCTGTGATGCCCCTCCCCTCTGCCAAGCCCCAGGGTGGCAATTGATGGAACAGCTCTGAGGGGAGGAGAGAGGCCTCCAGGCAGGGAGCTATGTGCCTTGCCTCTCTAAGGAAAGGTGCTTCTGCCCCAACACAGGCTGATTTGTGCTCATTTCATTTTAGGGGGATCCTGGTCCCTTGGCCCCCAAAGGTAAGCAACTGCTGATGTACTAGGCTAAGGAGTCACCTCGAGGAGTGGGTGGCTGGAGAAGGGTTGAAGCTACAGGATCCTCCAACCCCAGTACGGTGTCCTGCAGGGGGCAAGTCCCACAAAAAGAAATCCCAGGAAACGGAGTCAGGACCTACAGATGGAATGGAGGTACGTACAGCTACCAGCCCCTGCTTCCCCTGCCGCTGTGCCCCGGTTGTATCTCCCAGGCTGGGCTCCTGGCCAGCTGCCTGCCCCTAACACAGGGTGGGGATGCCCTGACCAACCTCTGGCCATTCTGAGGAAAGCCCACCAGGGACCTTCAGGACCTGTGTCTCTATCTAGCACCCTCCACCTCCAATCAAGTCCTCTTGCAAGACATCAGGGGCCCAGAGACAACTTCCTGAGAAGACTACAGTGCAGGAGCCTGAAGGGCCAGGCCTCCAACAGGACCCAGGAGCTTCCACAGTCCCTAAGAAAGCAAAGAGGAAGCGACAGGCCACTGCAGGTGGAGAAGGTTGCTCTTGGGGAGCAGGTGGGATGGCCCTGCAGGATGTATGCACAGAGGTGAGGGGAGGCTGTTGGGCAGGCCCCGCATGGGGTCTTGGCACACTGTCTCCTGCTTTCCCCCAGGCCTCCGCAGACCCCAGAAGAGGAGGGTTAACACCACACCCAAGGAGTCTGGGGGCACTGCAGCCTCTTAGCTGGTCTTCTGGCTTGCACCCACCCTTTTGGCTGCTGTGCTGGATCTGGGCCTGTCTGAGTTCCTAGAAGCAACACGGGAAGGGCTGCATGCTTGTGGCCTATGGCTGTTCCCTGCTCAATTGCCATGTTTTTTATTGTACCCCACATTCCACATTTTTAAAGCCCACATAGAAAGTGCAGTATTTTTAATCAATGAATAAATTTGAACTTTTTGGCACTTCTTAGGCTGGCTGCAGGTGTATGATGGCTAGGTTGTTTTTATTTATTTTTTGAGTAGGTGCTGGGGATTGAACTCAGGGCCTTGTACGTGCTAGGCAAGCGCTCACTCTACCACTGAGCTAAATCCCCAACCCCCTATTTATTTATTTTTTGAGACAAGGTCTTGCTGTGTAGTTTAGGCTGGCTTTGAACTCACTGTCTAGCCCAGGCTGGCCTTGAACCTGTGGTGATCCTCCTGCCTCAGCCTCCCAAGTGCCAAAATTACAGGTATGCGGACCACATCCAGGTTGATGGCTAGGTTGGAAGGAAGCCTGCTGCCTGGCCAGCCCTGGGGACAGGGCACTACCTTGGCAAGGCACACTGAGCCTCCACCTATCCTGAAGGCTCTGGCTGTCAGAGGACAGCTTGCCTCTGCAGCCCCTGGGAGGCGGTACATTGCAAACTAAATGTACAGCATTCAGCCAGCCTCCGAGTTCCTCCAGGCCAGGCTCTTTCAGGGTCATTGGCTGCATCCCCACCCTCTGCCTGGCGCTGACTGGCCACAGCTGCACTCCCATGAGGACAGTCAGAACCCACCTGCCTGGCCTCCTCCCCAGGCCCTCTGCCTCTTATCTCATGGTCCCCACACCCTGCACACACAGGTAACCTTAGATCTGGCCCTGTCTACAAATACCTGCGAAGAAACCCTCCCCTTCTCCCCCAAAGCTGTGGACAGGCCAGGAGGAGCTACTAGCAGGACTGCTGCTGACCCAAGAATTTATTGTGCCAGAGGTGACAGGTCCTTGTTTCAGGCTGGGGAGTCCCAAACCCTTGCACAAACAAAATGCCACCCCCAGGTACTCAGTTTGATGGAGGCTGGAGCACGAGCAATAGGGACCTCACTTGGAAGGGAGAAAAGGTGACCTTCAGGCGTGAGTCTTGAAAGGGCAGATGACCAGCAGGGTCTCTGCGTTCTAGGAGGTCGCAGCTGTGGAACAGGAGGGGTCCTCAGGGCCAGGAGGGGGCGGGACTCCCACTTCCAACCCCACCCCATGCATCCACTCACAGGACAGCCTCCTGAACCGGCAGTGGCGTGTGCACCCAGCAGTCCACATGGCTGCCGTGGGCCTCGTACAGCCGCAGGACCAGTGTGCGGTTCTGGGTGGTGGTCTCAGCCTGGAGAGGGAGGCAGGTGGTGGGTGGGGCCAGAGTGTGGCCAGCTCAGGGACCCAACTCCAGGCACCCCTCTGCTTGCCTGCTTGACAGTCTCCAACACAACAGCTGGTGAAGACAGTGAAAAGGCACTCCAGGCAGTGGCTGGGGCTGGGCCTGGGGCTGGCAGCGCCAACAAAGGGAAGTTGAGGCTGTAGGCAGCGGGGATAACACCAGCATCCTGGAAAGAGCCTGGGGCACAGCCAGAAAGGCACACATGGTAAGAACAGGGCCCTCGGTGGGGCCCGGCTGCTGAGGTATTCCCAAGAAGGCTGGTTTATTTGGAGGCTCAGAGAAGGCAGGGGTATCCCAGTTATAAGAAGGCCCCGCTGTGCCCAGCACTTACCCTCATGTGGCATCAGGGCATAGGTGAACTCGTGGCACCCCATGTCAGCGGTGGCATCGGGAGCCTTAGGGGCCCGCAGGCTGGGGTGGAAGGGAGGGTAGGGCTGGAGTCTGGCCTGGGAAGACCAGACCCCTACACCACCCCTGGCCCAGGTGGCCCACTCACAGTGACAGGCTAAGGATGCTGCCTCGGACCGAGGCCCCGTACTTGCAGTCATTGAGCAGGGCTAGCCCGAAGCCATGCTCCGACAGGTCCATCCAGCGGTGGGTCCACACCTGTGGCAGGTCCACCTCCACTTAGTGATCCCATCCCTTTCCTTGTGCCCCGTCTTTGGTGTGGTTGTTGCTAGGGTGTCACTAGGATTAAATTCTAGTCCTTTCTTTAAGAAACCTTAAGCAGGCCATCTGAGCTGTCTCTGCCTCAGTCTCCTCCTGAGTATCAAACTGAATGTACAGCATTTAGCCTGAGGTTTGCCACACGTGTGAGGAAGCAGCAACTGCTGGTCCTCCTCCTCCTGTCTCACACCACACAGCCCGTCTCTCAGTCAGAGAGGGAGGGTCCAAGCCCCTTCCTCCCCTGTTCCCATGGCAGACCTCAAATCGAGCCCAGTCCCAGGAGGTGTTGTAGTGGGTGGGCCGCTGTAGATGCCCAAACTGGATCTCATAGGTGGCCTGGGGACTCCGCACACGGGCAGGGAACTCCACCTTCAAGAACTTGTGGGCTTCATGCCAGTGCACCTGGGAGCACAAGGCAAGGGAAGGGAGGGCCACCTCCAGCTGGGGCCAGCCCCTCCTCACCAGCCACACCTGGCAAAGGTGGCCACCACTCTGCCCCAGCTACCTCGGTGTGGAAACGGACATAGGGGCAGCCAACGTCCAGCACAACCTCCTGGCTGAGCCGACTGTTGGGGCTGATCTGCAGAAGGAACCAGGCACTGCCCCGAAGGCCGCCCTCAGTGCCCACGGCCAGGGTCCCTGCCTGGCCCAGCACGGGCTTCCTGTGGGACAGAAGGGGGCACTGAGCCAGGACAGGCTGTATCCCTACCTACTGCTCCCCAACTTCTGCCCAGCCAATACCGTGTCTCCAGGTGGTAGTCCATGACATCCCAAGCATCCCAGTACAAGGGGACATCATCGAACAACACAAACTGGTTCCCCAGAGCACCCTCAGCAATGGCTTCCCTGGAAGGACATGGGAATCAGCACTTCACATCTGTATGACCTTGTGCACGTCAGCTGTACTTGGTGGGGGCGGCAGGGTAAGTGGGTACAAGGGACTTGTGGCCCAGCCTGCCCACCCCATAGTGGGTCCCAGGTGAGAGGCCCTGGTTGGTTGTTGTGGCCAAGGAACGGGGACAGGTATGGGGAAAGGACAGCGAGGGTTAACACCTGCCAGAGGCCACCAGGACTAGGGATGTCAGGTGGCCCGTTGGATCCAGCCTCACTCGGATGATGCCATTGTCCAGAGTCACGGAACCATCAGTCTTAGGCAGAAGAGTCTTGAGGCTGAGCCTGCAGGGGCTTCCACCAACCAGAGGTCCCCGCCCCCAGCTCCAGGTTTGGGAGCACCCAGGACAGCCCCACCTTCCCAGGAGCTGCAGGACTCACCTCCTGTACCACGAACACTGGCTGCTGAGGTAGCAGGGGCTGCGAGGTAGGGGTGGGAGCAGGCGCATAGCCCATGCTGGGCACGGTCACCAGGGCTGAGGGTGAGGCCAGGCCATCAGTGCTGCCCACTGACCATCCATCCAGAGACCTCGCTCAAGTTGGGGTGGGGTGGTAAAGGATGTGGCTCCTACCCTCCAGTGTGGGGCACCTCAAGACCCCTAGAGACCCCCATGAGAGTGTGCTTTTCCTGGTCTGGTGGCCTGGGCTCCTCCCTTCTGCTCCTACCGAGGCTCTGGGCACCCCCAGGCTTGGGCAGGGCGAGCACTTCTGTGCGCTTCCAGGGCAGCGTGTTGACAACCAAGAGGCCTCCAGGCCCGGGCTCCCCAGCACACAGGGCAGTGGCTGCAGCGCTGAGCAGTGTGTTGCCATGGGCACGGATATCTGAGGCGAGGAACTGGTCTTAGGGCGATGGGTCTGGATAGACCCATGTGTTTCATGGGGAACATCCTGGGCCCAGCCCTGGGTTGCAGAGGGCAGCAGGACTTGTCAGCCTCACCTTCATAATGCTTTATGGCATCTTCTGCCACCAACTGGATGCAGCTTCCAGTCACCACATCATGGAACTGGTTCAGGAGCAGGAGCCTGTGGGGGGCAGCCAGGGTAGGGATGGGGTGCTGGCAGGGGGAACAGTGGAAGAGTCTAGGGTTGGCAGGGTTGTGCACCAGGCTGACCTCCAGAGGTGCTGCAGCTGGGCTGCCGGGTATAGGAAGTGGGTGCTGCGGGCCAGAGCCAGGCTGCTGAGAAGCTCGGCATCATGCAGGATCCGCTCGCATTCACGGTTCCCCTTCTTGATCTATGCCCCAGTGGGTGAGGGGGTGGGTCAGTCTGAGATCTATCTGAGCATCCCAGGATCCCTCTGCCCACTCCAGCCAGCCCTCTTCCTCCAGTGCCCTGGGGCCTCAGTCCTCTGCCCTGCCCCTCTCTTGGCCAGCTGCAGACCTGGGCGTGGGTGGTGTAGGTGCCATTGTGCAGCTCCAGGAAGAGCTCTCCAACCCACGTGCACAGCTGGCCCTGGTCACTCTCCAGTGCCTTGAAGAGCTGATCTGGAGAAGACAGCTGCACCCTGAGGGAGACCACAGCATGGGCCTTGCCGTTTTCCACTCCGAGAACACAGATGAGGGATGTAGCCCCAGTGGGGAGCCCCCCAGAGAACTCTGTCCACATTGCACTGGCTCTGGAGCTGCCCTCCTGTGGGCCCAGGTCCCTGCCCACTATGCCCACCCCACCCCCTGCCAGGTGGCGTCGGCAGGCCAGGCTCCAAGTGGGACAAGGTTGGGTGGAGGGGCTGAGCCCAGTGCAGGAGCAGAGGGCAGGCTTGAGGCCAGGCCTGACCTGGGCAGCCCGTCTGTGTTGCCCAGACGCCTCAAGCGGTCCAGCATGGTCTGAGTAGGGCCGCCACCCCCATCGCCGAAGCCAAAGAGAAAGGCACTGTGGTTGACCCGCCCCTTGTCCTGGTTGTTGGTCACAGTTTTCAGCACCTGGACAGAGGGGCAGTGAGTGTGGGCCGACTGAGGCCAGGACGCTGGGCCCCTCCACCTGCCCCCACTTGGCTCTAGGTGCCCCTCACCTCCTCCACATTGCCCTGCATTCCATACGAGTCACCAGGTGGGAAGTGGACCAGCACACGGGAGCCATCCAGCCCCTCCCAGAGAAAGGTGTGGTGCTAGAGCAAGGAAGAGACAGTCAAGTGACAGCCTTGCCGGCCGGGGTCCTTGCCCGGCCCTGCCCTGCCCTGCCAGCTGATGGAGCCCCACCTCCTACCCCGCTCTCAATGGGGAGCTGGCCATCTGCCCAGGCCCCTCAATAAGCCTGGGCAGAGGTAAACGGGCCTGCTGCGATCCTGACCCCAGGTCGTGCTCACAGGGAAGGAGTTCACCAAGTTCCAGCTCAACTTCTGGGTCAGGAAGCGCTTGATGCCACAGCCCCGCATGATCTGGGGGAGCTGCGCTGAGTAGCCAAATGTGTCCGGCAGCCAGAACTGCAGAGAGACGGCCACGGTGGACCCAGCCTCAGACCCCAGCACCCTGGGAGAGCCCAGCCACACTATGCTCAGCCAGGGGCAGCCCTGCCCACCTCGGAGCACAGCTTCCCAAACTCCTGCAGGAAGAAGTTCTGGCCCTGCAGGAACTGCCTCACCATGGCCTCTCCACTGGGCAAGTTCCCATCCTGGTGAGGGGACAGGGAGGTGGCGGGTCAGCCTGAGTGGGCAGAAGGCAGGCAGGGGAGCAAGCCATCCCCACATCCCCGACGCAGGAGAGGCTGGGTCCCAGGAAATGCCCACCTCCTCACTTCCCACAGAGTGTGAGTGTGCATCTTCCCGTGGTGGTGCTGGAAACAGGCCGGACAGACAGCCTGTCACCTAAGAGACCCAGGGGACCAATAACCCCTGCCACAGAGGGGGCAGTAGCAGCTTCCAGATAGTCATGCACCAGGCCAAGGGGCCGGTCACCTGGGGGAAGGCCACTGCCATGGGGTCCAGGACTGAGGGGAGGCCAGTGCACTCACCATCTCCACCCAGGTGCCTCCCACGGGCACAAACTGCCCTCGGCAGGCAAACTCCTGCAGCTGGGAATATAGGCCAGGGTAGTAGCTCTTTACCCACTCAAGCTGCTGTGCCTGTGGGGCAGAGATGGAGCTGTGCCAGGGGTGTCAAGGACCTCATGCAGGGCCAAGCATCCAGGGCTCTGTGGCCCAAGGACCCCCAGGACCCAGCCTGCCCCATGGAGCCACCCCCCGACCTGGGAGCAGACAAAGATGAAATCAGGGTTCTGCTCCATGAGCTTCAGGGCTGTCACCCAGCTCCTGGCACATTTCCGCACAGTCTCCTTGAAGGGCCACAGCCAGGCTAGAGAGAGAGAGGATTAGGGTACACAGTGGCAAGGTCCCCAAAGGTCTGCTACCCTTTTCCTGTCCCAGCACCCTGCCATCTAGCCTTCCTTTTGGCCAGGGGCCAGGCCATTTACCCCATGTGGCCTATAATCTTATCTTCAGCTGTCAGATCCCCAGCATGGTGGGAGAAGGTGGGGAAGGAGGCTTTAGTTTCTTTATCTGCCTAGAATCCTGCACCCCCACATACAAACACACACCCCACACTGTGGCACAGCAGAGAACCTTATTCTGTGATTCAGAAATCTTCACTGCATCAAAAGCAACATGGCAGGAAGCTTGTTGAAAACATGGATTTCACGCAGCCTCACAGGACTCTGGAACTCCTACAGGACTAGCTGACCTGATACCCTCACTTGGGCCCTGTCTCAGTTAACTCCACATCTTCCCTCTCTGAGGACCGATGCACTCTTGTCAATTGCTTCCCTTCTCCATTGGGCTGGGTTAAGTGCCCCTGCTGGGTTACCCACAGGTCTCCCCATGTGTAGCTGTGGTCACTTTGTAGCCATCACCTCTGTAATGCTACCCCAGCCTCTGGCACAAGGGCTGTGAGGTAGCAAGTTTTGCTGACAGAATAAATAAGCTGCAGCAAGAAGAACCCATAGTCAAGTGCCCATGCTCCACAGGTGAAGAAACCTAGGCCCAAGAGCGGCATGGGACGGCTGAGCGCCACACTACTTCTCAGGCACAGCCAGGCTTCAAGGGCACGGATTCCTGCCTCCCCAACCAATCCGAACAGCAGCACTCACCTGTATCAATGTGGCAGTGTCCCATGGCATGCAGAGTATGTTGGCTGTCACCCCCACGTTGGCTGAAGAAGCGGGAGGCCAAAGCCTGGGCCACTGGGAAGGTCTCAGGCCGGGCAGGGTCACAGACATTCACCATCTGGTTGGCTGTGTACAGGGCCTGGAAGCTTCGATGGCTGTCCTTCCCGAGGCCCTGCACGGGGTTCTGCCTCTGAGTCTCCTTTCAAGCACAGCTGCAGCACTGGGCCCAGCTAATTTCCCAGCAGGACCTCCAGCCCTTCGTTCCCACTGGTGTCCCCGTAGCACCTTTTCTCTTTACTCAGAGAAATCCTCTTCCCGCCCTGGATCCCAGCATGCCAGTGACCCAGCCCAGGAAACGATAAACCTGGCACAGGATCTGGAGGGTGACCGGGGGAGCGGTGTCAGTACCTTGGCCATGCCCAGCAGCAGCTCCAGGTCCACCAGGAGCTGGTGGACATCCCGGTAGAACACGGCCAACTCAGCCCGGCTCAGCTGGAACATCTTCTCAGGGTCAGGGGGGCCGATCATGGATCCCTTCCCGGCCCCCAGGAGCCCGTTGCAGGCCACTTCCACATAGAGTGTCAGACTGCAAATGTGGAGGGGCAGCCTCAGGCCGAGCAATAAGTAGGGGCCTCCAGGGGCTTGGGGAGGGACACAGAGGAGGCTTTCAGCTGCCCCTCCCATCCACCTCTAGGACCCACCACCCAGGGGATCCACGGTGACCAGGTACGTAGCAGAAACTCCAGGCCTACGCCTTGACCCGCTGAGTATTCTGCCTCGGTCAGGAGCAGTAAGCGGCCTGGCTTGGAAGCCTGTGAATCACACCACTGCTTATCCTCTTTTCTCCAAAGCTGTGCAAGCAAAGCACTGCCTTATCCTCAGAACCTACTCTGTGTGTTAAAAGTATGACTTTTCAGCCCAAGGTCCAGCAGCCAGCAACAGTGGCCATTCCTTGGAGCTGTTCCCCCTGAGCCTCAGAGCAACCCTGGCTGAGGGAAGCCTTCGACCCTCCTCTACTGCTGGCTGGTCTAGAACACACTCCACACTGAACTCCCAGCATTTTCTTTCAGAGACCTCATTTGTTTTGTAATTATATGACTTTTCCTCCTTCAGCAGTACCTGGCACTGGACTTGAGATCTCCACGTGGAGCTACACCCTCAGTACGTGTGTGTGTGTGTGTGTGTGTGTGTGTGTGTGTGTGTGGGATAGAGCCTTTCCAAACTGCTAGGCGGGGCTCAAATTTGCTTCAGCCTCCTAGAGTGCTAGGTTTAGAGCCACGTGCCATCATGCATGGCTTACATGAGTACTTCTGTGTCTCTCTGCTGTTGAAGACATCACTCCCAATACCACATTCCCAGTATTTGGAAATATCTGAAACAGTGCTCAATAAATAGAAAGCACAATAACAACGCCTATGAATTGCTTCAGATGGCACCCCCACATTACATTGCACATCATAAAAAGTCAGGGTGCAAAATACCAAAGCAAGGCCAGAGGTGCAGCCCAATGGTAGGGAGTTGGCCGGCATGACCAAGCCTCCAGGTCCGATCCCAACCACCACAGGGAAAGAAAATCAAAGCACTACAACTCAGTAAAAATAATTGTTTACTGAAATACTGAGACTACACACACTGAAGCGGTAGTAACTGCCACCTCTAGGTGGTGGACAGTGGGAGATACGTACTTCTTTGTACTTGCGTATACTGACCCCACGAAGGGAAACACTAGTTTGAGTCAGGAGAAGGCCTACTGTGCAGGAGGTGGCAGTGCTTCTGAGGTCTCTTAGGCCTCCTCTCCTCCTACCCAAGCCACCAGCATGCACAGGCACCCACTCACCTCCGAGGATCTCCTTCTCCCAGCCTGCTGGTCAGGACATAACTGGTCTTCTCACCCTCTGTGGTCAGACCCTGATGGGGAGAGAGAGACAGGGCCCAGGTCTTCGGGCAGTTCAAGGGATGTGTAAGTAGAGCACTGTCAGGCCCCTCGCCTGGTCTGCAGTGCCAGGCCCTCTCTCCAGGGCAGGGCTCCACATCCCATGGCAGCAAGCATCCGGACCACCAAATGGCACCTGTCTGCCGGGGAAAAGCCCACGATCTTATGGAAAACGTTCTGGACAAGAATTAGGAAATCCGGGCGTGATTTCTGGTGGCTACTGCACCCTGAATAAACGCGTGAAGGAAAACTCCGTGAAGACAGGGACAGGTGTGCCTTGTCTCTGGCTATATCCCCAGTGCTTCGTGTAGTGGGTACCAGGTGGCTGTGCCACCAGCTGAGCCAGGGAAGGGAATGAAGGAGGAAGGAAGGGAAGGATGGAGAGAAGGGAAGAAGGAAGGAGGGAGAAAAAGCAGTAAGGAAGGAGGGAAGAAGGTGGGGGCAGGGGAATAGGGCTCTGCCTTCTTCCAGGACAGGAAACACAACAGTCATAACCCAGACTAAGTGTCTAGTTTGGAATGGAAGCTGTAAGAATCAGTGAACAAACCTCTATCTGCTTCTTAATCTATAAGTGAACATAAAGACCAGCCACATAGGATTATAAAGCTTAAACTTGATGTGAAGATAACCTAAATGTCTTTATAGCATCTAGAACTCTGAAAATTTCCCCATAAGCATGCACTACACACAATAAAAACAAGTTTATTGGAACCAGAGACCCATTACACAGGACCCCAAGGGCAACTTCCACAGTCCTGAAGTCCTGAGACCACCCTGCAGGCAGAGCCGCGGGTTGAAGCTCAGATACGTCTAGCTGGCCCCGGGGCAGGACCACTCACCTGGACAGGCTCCCCATCTCTCCAGACCAGGCCTTCCCCATCACTTTCCCAGCAGAGGTGAACTTCCTGGCCCACCCATGCCTCGGGGATGATCAGCTCCACGCGGAACCAGCAAGTCCACCACCTGCAAGGGCCAGGGGATGGAAGGTGGAAGCCCCTGCTGGCTGACTCCACGGATGACGTATCTGCAGGAGGTGGAGACCCGCTCCCAGCCTCTGCAGCCAAGCGCTCAGTCATTAGAAAGGAGCGCGGGGTGGGCGCGAGGGGAGGGGAGGGGAAAGGCAACCAAGGCGCGCCAAGGCGATGTCCCAGGCCGAAATGGGGTGGACGCCGCTCTGCACCGGCCGCAGATCAGGGACAAGGGTGGGGCGGGGCTCAGGCCGGGCGTTACCCACGTGGGTCCGAAGCGGTCGCCGACCTGGGCGGGGCGGAAGTCCTGCTGCACCGCGTCCTGGTAGCGCAGCCGCTCGGGCGTCAGGAAACTGGCGAGCGCAGCCACCGGGCGCCGGTCCCCGAAGAGCCTGGCGGGAGGGCCGGACGCGTTTCCCGACCCCGCCGCCCCACCTTGCGCGTCTCCCTGGGCCCAGCCCCGTCCCCGCTCGCACCTGCCGCGGAGGTTGCAGTCGGCGAAGTAGAGCGGCGACACGAACTTCTCCACCCGCTCCAGCGCCGTGCGCCAGTGCTTCAGGGCCGGCGCCGCTGCCGCCATCGCCATCGCCGCGCTCCCGCTGCTCCGCCGGAAGGCTGCGTGCTGCGGAAGACGGGAACCAAAAGTTCCGGCGCCCAGCGCGGCCCCGGCCCGGACCGCTTTCTGTGCAGCACCGGCAGCTCTCGAAAGCCCAGCCGCGGGCTGAACTTTGAACCCGGGAGCTGAAAGCTACAAGTTGCGCTTTCGAGGCTGTCCTGCCTCCTCTAGCAGGCAAGTAGCAGGTGAATTCCTAAATGAACCGAGAAGTGTGACGAGGGCCCTGGGACGAACTTGGGCCGTTGACTCGGCCCGGCGGCCCGGTGGGCAGGCCTTGTGCAGCACCGGGAGAAAAGCTTTGCACCCCGCGGTCTTGCTGTCACACGCCTGCTTCACGAGCAGTGATTGCCGGTGCTGGCTTATGCCGCAGTCCGGTGGGATAAAGCCGGTCACGCGTCCCTAACGCCCCGTTGGCAGCTGTTTTTGCCCTCCTGGGGTAGCCAGAGTTTTCCTTGTTTATAGAATCACCGGAAAGAAAGTAAGTGTACATTTGCGTTTCAAATACAAGTCTTGTGGAAGGTGACTAAGGAGAGAACACCAACTGACTTACAAAGAACTTTCTGCTCTATACGTACACAGTGTAGGCTGGGCTTAGAGCAGGGAGCTCTGAGGCCAGGTAGCAGGAAGGTGAAAAGGCTGCGAAACCGTGGCTGCAGGTGAAGGACTGCACCGGTGGGTGGGAGTTTTCTCCTGAACTGGCCTCGAAACCCTTTCTCGAACTTCAGGAAGGTGCTGCAGACCACGCTGCAGAGCGCCGCTCCTGGAATCCGCTCCCCCCCCCCGCCCCCGTTCCTAGTCAGCCAGTTCGGGGGGGGGGGGGGCAGAGAGATGGGTAAGGCTGGCTGAAACCGCCGCAAGCTCTTTCTCCACGCAGCCTGGACCCAGCAGTGCCTCGGAATCCTCACGAGGCTTTTTGCCACCCTGCACTTTAGGTTCAGTCTCTTGTCCCCCTGCAACTAAAAAGCATCAGAACAGAGGTCTGCCTGAGTTTTAAAAACCGGGGAAGAAAAAACTCGCTTTTCTTTCTTACAGTACTGGTGATTTTAAATTAAGAAGCCAAAACAACATTGTTGATTACAACCATAACTAGGGTGATATATGGAGAAAAATCCACTCATTATAAAGGGCCAGGCGAACCATATAAAAGTCCTGATCATTCACATTTAAATGTATGCTAGTTTAGAGCCAGGTGTGGTGGTGCCTGCCTGCAGTCCCACCCACCACTAATGAAGCTGAGGCAGGAGTTCCTAAGTTTCAGGGCAGCCTAGGCTACAGAGTGAGACCGTCTCAAAAAAAAAAAAGCTAGTTTAAATGTATATAATTTTAAAATGTATGTATGTATCCCACATCTGTAGTTGCTTAAGGAAATGTATCAAATCCTCTCCTTCCCCTTCCCTCCCTTCACACACTCACACTTCCCTCCATTGTTTGTTTTTTTCCTCCCACTGTTACCTTACAGTTTACACACAACTTTCTAATACTGGTTTGATTTTTTTTTTTAAGTGCTGAGGATCCAACTCAGTGCCTTGTGCTTGCTAGGCAAGAGCCCTACCAGAGCTAAATCCCCAACCTGGTTTGGTATTTTAAATTGCTCATCCTCATTCCTAATAAAGATTAGCAAAATAGATAGAACTACCACCTCGCTTAATAACTTACCCAGATATAAAATATTTTCACATAATTGAACAGGTGGGGAAACTGTACTCAAAGAATGAAGTAAAAAATAAAAACTGTGAAGGAGTCTATTTAAAAAGTTTGAGATATTTTGATTTGGGACAAGTACAAGTGACTATTATTAAAGCAAAATCCTGTTTGTACCCTGGAGAAGGAACTGAAGCCACAACTCCTGCCTTCTTAGAACAGCTCTCTGATGAGGACAAGGGACTTGGGTTGAGAGTTTATTCCTTAAGTAAGAACCAAGCTTTATTTATTTACAAAAAAAAAAAAAAAAAAAAAGTTGGGGCAAAGGGGACAAGTTTTACACAAAAGTACTACAACGGTAACTCCCTTTGGTAAAAAGTGTAATAAATGTCTTGTACATCTCTTCATAGGTACTAAATCTGAAGCCACACAGTACTATAGTACACAAGAAGCTAGAGCAGTTAGGCTAGCACATCAAAGCATATTTCTTTTAATAAAAAATTGACAGTATGTACATTATTTACAGAAAAAAAGCCCAAGTTAAAATCGTGTGTGTGTGCACGTGTGTGTCAGAGTAAAGCTGGTGGATGGCACTACGGAGACTAGTAAAGAAGCAGGTACAAAACAGTTCCACGGGAGCTAAAAAGGATGACTGATTTGAATCTCTTGAGGTTGACAACCAGAGGAGGAAAGGGGTGAGCAGCAAGGGATTCATCAGGAATCAGATCCACAAAATGATCAATCCCCCCAAAGCCAAATGCAGGTCCCAGATGAAACCTAATGGGTGATCTTAGATGTGCTGAAGTGACAGGTGGGGTTGGGGGCGAATCAAAGAAATCCAGTCTTTTCCCTTGCTGGGAGGAGGGAGGAACAGTGACCATCCCAGTTCCAATCCATCTGACCAAGTCCTTCCCCAGTCTGTTCTGTAACTGCACTTCTGTCCAGTCCAAGCATGAACAGCACTGGTTCCTCCAGCTGTAGGGTCAGGCCACCGGAGACGTGAGTCTTAGCTCTGCTGGTGTAGCAAGCAACTGCATGTCTCTGCTTGCATAGGCTTCCTTCTGCAGGGCAGGCTAAGAGCCAGCATCCCTGGGGAAGTGCCAGCTCCAGCTCTATAAGGTGTCCACCTTCCTTAGGTATGGCCCACCTGGTGACGGGCTGCGCCAGGGGCCGTGCCTCAGGGAGGCCAAGGGAGGCTGGAAAGGCATCTTCCTTGCTTCTTCAGGGTGTGTGAGTACACATGCTCACACACACACACATGCACACACACCTCGGAGTTACTGCTCTGGCTTTGCAGTTAAGGAGCCTTGAATACTGTGCCGTATTTGACACGATACTTGTTAATGCTTACAAAGTGCAGGGTCTCTGTGTCACAGGTGGTGGTACAGGGCACCAGGCCCTCCAGCCCCTCACCCATGAGCCACTTGCTGGTCTCAGCTGCCATTTCACGGGGTACATGCTCCTTGGTCCATTTATCTACCCAGGCCTGGAACCTCTGATGCAGACGCTTGCTAACACGTTCATGGGACTGCAAAACAGAAAGGGGGGAAAATAAAGTAGCATCCAAAAACAAACAAACAAACAAACAAACAAACAAACAAACTCTTCAAAGGCTAATTCTGGCCTAAAGTAGCAAGGGAAAGATGTGGGCTCAACTTGCAGATATTACTGGTTAAAAAAAAAAAGAAAGGCAATCAGGGTCTGCTGTTTAAAGAGAATGAATTGCAAGAGGTGAAAACATAAAGTGCTGGAAGGAGATAGAAACCTATAAAGCCCCTGAGAAATGCCAACACAGGTTCTGGTCAGAATATCACAGTACTTCTCAGATTTAGTATGCACTAGACATCACCAGGGAAATTTGTTTAAAATATAGATTCACTTGCTTTCACAAATCTGCCTTTTTAAAATTTATGTATTTTTTTGCAGTGCTGGGGATCAAACCCAGGGCCTTGCTCATGCTGACTTAGCCCTACAATGGAGCACCATTCCATAGCCACAAAGCTGCATTATAAATAGGAACTTAGCTGATCTGAGATGAAACATAACAAACCACAGCTGCCGGTCACCTTTCTTAGCACACTCAGCACAGAGCAAGGGCCTTACACCTTCCTCTCCTGCCCCATCAGGACCACCCTGCAGCAGAGCCCAGGCTCGGCAGCGAAGGTCACTTCTCAGTTATGTGCCTGGGAAATGTTCACTGCTGCCCACATGCAAGGTACAGCAGGAGACACAAAAAGTTGCCCAGCTCCCTGAGGACTGTAACACAGCAGCTACTCTCAGCTGTGAGAATCACACTAAACCCTACACTTACTTCTACCTTGATCATTCTTACCAGTTCCTGACAGTGCTTAATCTACCTTTCCAAGTGTATGCATCCTATTTTCTCTATGGCTTTACACTTAGGCCACACAGGCTCCATGTCAATGCTCAGACTTCAAGCATCACTTTCTTAGAGAAGGTGCCACCAACCAAAGCAAGACCTGCATGCCAGTTACCTCTGTCCCTCCCCCTGGCTGATTTCCTCGGGACAGCAATCATATACCTGTCTGCTCTAATTCATGGTTGTATCCCAGGGCCTGGCAAAATACCCAGTATGTAAGCGCACCAGGAAGATGTCACCATTAAGACAGGCAGTGAAAACAGGAAGAAGTCATATAAGCAGAACATCAGGTACCACAGGGTATTTTCTGCTCTTGAACTGTTACAGGGTTACAGCATGCACTGCCACATTCCCATGCGGAAGTCCTAACCTCAGTACTGCTGGACTTGACTTTATCTGGACTCAGACATGCAGAGGGAGAAATACTGCACGAGGGTCCAGAACACCAAAGCCTGCCAGCAAAGCACCAGAAGTGGTCCTCCCTCATAGCCCCTGGAAGGAACCAACCCTGCAGACATACTGGTCTTGGACTTTGATCTTCCAGAATTTAAAGACAATAAATTTCTGTTATTAAGCCACACAGTATTGTAGTACTCTGTTACAAAATCTTTAGCAAATAAATACACCTCATTATCCAACAATTCTAACTTCCAAGAAGAGGATTTTTTTCTTTTTTGAGACAGGATCTCACTTCAACTCAATATGTAGCCCAGGCTGCCCTTGAACTCATGGATCAAAGGCATGCCCCACCATACCCAGGAAGAAGAGGATTTTATAAAGAGAAACAATCTAAAAACTCTGGACCTGCCTTGGTCCTGGCTGGGAAAGCAGATAGGGAAATTCCTGTGGCTGGTTCTCACCTGATGAGCCCGGAGCAAGGCAGTCCTCCGATACATGTAGTCCTCTGACTTGATCACATAAACCATCTTATAGGAATTCAGCTTGAATCTGCACTCCAGCTTATCCAGGCTGTCTACACTCTCCATGGTCTTCTTACTGTTCCCTTCTTTCCCTTCCTTTTCCTGCTGTTCTCGACCACGCTGACACTTTCGGATCCGCCGCAGATTCCTACAAAGAGAGGCCCACGGGATAAGGGTTTGTCTAGATGAGATGCGCATGACTCTTACCAAATGAGTTTTCCTTACTCTATGCTTTCAAAGGACCTATTATTTATTTATTTTGTGGTCCTGGGGACTGAACCCAAGGCCTTCATACTGAGCTGTAGCCCCAGCCCTTTTTAATTTTTTTTGGAGTAGGGGCGGGGCAGGTTCTTGCTGAATTGCCCAGGCTGGGCTCCAACTTGCAATCCTCCTGACTCAGCTTCAGAGAATGCTGGGATTACAGGCATGGGCCACTACACCTGGCCCAC
The DNA here is from genome assembly GCA_004026905.1 of Hystrix cristata. NCBI lineage: Eukaryota > Metazoa > Chordata > Mammalia > Rodentia > Hystricidae > Hystrix > Hystrix cristata. The sequence continues at coordinate 50,287 of PVJO010006421.1, forward strand.
AATTTTTAGTTACATATATACATATAAATCCTTAGTGGTTTCATTATTAGAAAAAGATTTAAAGTGCAAAGACACAGCATAAAAAGTAGGAATCTTCAACCATCTTCTACCTCTAATTCTCCAAATCCTATTTGACTTTGGCAGCAGCAGCCACTATCAACAGCTCTGACCTTAAGCTTCCAGGCTTCTGCCCGTGAATTTACCCATTATAATTCTGCTTTGGGACTCAATTTTTTTAAATGACAAAACAGGATCATACCATGTATTTTATTCTCAACTTTCTACTTACCATCATGATTTTTTTTCAATTCTCTATACAGATTTGTTTCACTTTCTTTCTTTTTTTTTTTTTTGTTTCATTTTCTTTAACTGCTGCAGAGCAACATGCCCTAAGTGATTACATTTCTTAGCAGTCTCCTTCAACTGGGGTTCCTCATCTAAACCACATAACACAGAAAATTATTCAAAAGCCTATTTTTAAAAAATTCTCCCAAGATAGTATCTAACTATTGCCATTGTACATATGCAGAAAATAAAGTAATTCACATCAATGGATACAGGAGGGGTGAGGGTGGCATTTGGAGCCTAATTCTCTCCAACATCCAGTGGAGAAAGATTATCAATTACATTGCTTCTCACCCTTTGCTACTGAAACTATTACTTCAGCAAGTTATCTCTGTACATATGATTTCTGTGTACGATTCCAATTCTTAGGTGCAAGGGCCCTTGGAAAGCTCCAAGTTGCTTCCAAGAAGTCTGTGAAATAAACCTATTTTTTTTTTGTGGTGGGGTAGGGGCCTGGGGATGGAAATTAGGGCCTACCATTTGAGCTAAATCCCCAACCCCTAGACCTATTTTCATAATAATACTAAAACATTATTAGCACTTTTCACTATGCTGACATTTGCACTGGCAGTGTAAAAATAAGCGTGAAAAAAATGCTGGTTATGGCACCAAACTCTTAAGAAGCAAATTTTTCTGTGTGCTGTCACTCAAGTAAAAAACCAGATTTGCTTAAGAATCTCCTCGCTCAAATAGTAACATTTTGGGGGAAGGGAGTGCTGGGTTCGAATAGTAACATTTTAACTGAAATCCTACCCTTTGGTTTTCATTTTTTGAGGGTGGGCAGGGCGTGCCGGGGATCGAACTCAGGGCCTTGTGCCTGCTAGGCAAGCACTCTAACCACTGAGCTGAAGCCCCAGCCCGGTTTTCATTGTTTTAATATGCTGTGCAATAAAACAGGAACTACACATAAAGTACCATGTATATTAAGGTACAATGGGATTCTTGAAGATAAGTGCTTGAGTGGCAAATGAATCATCATTTTTATCTGAAAAGAACAATTAAGTGAACTTTTGGTCAACCTGGGTACTTCGCATTCTAAAAAAATGAACAAGGAGGCCTGTCACTTCAAAGAAAACTGAACATATGTGTCACCAATCATAGGTTTGAACTTTCAAGAAAAGCTATGAATTTTGGTAAAAATGTGGTGTCAGCCACCGTAAGCCTAACAGTTCCTCAATACTAAAAGATGTGTGTGGCTGGGGATTTAGCTCAGTGGTTAGAGTGCTTGCCTTGCAAGCACAAGGCCCTGAGTTTGATCCCCAGCACCAGAAAAAGAAAAAAAAAAAAAAAAAAATGTGTGTGAGTGTGTGATGAGATCAGTGGCAGTATTTATCAGTGTGACTTCGGGGAGGGGTAGTGTAAAATGTGACTATTTAGTATATTTAGTATACTGTGTATAACTTAATAAACCAATAACTTACAAATAGCCAATCATGAATAAAAAATAATTGATTCAAAGCACAAGATAAACCAATTTTGACTTAACCACACAGCAGGCTCAGTGATTTGTGTTGCTATTGTAACTAACCTTTTAAAAAACTACTCTTGTAGTGCTTTGTTATCAAAGACTATTCAGTTTCTCAAAGGATAGGAAAATATTCCTTTTTCCAGCTACATATTTGAGTATGACTAGATTTTCTTTACTTATTTCAACCATAATACAGCAGAATGAATACAGAGCAGATATAAGAACTGGCTGTTCCAGGAGCCAGGGATGTAGCTCAGTGGTAGAGCACTTGCCTAGCATGTACAAAGCCCTGGGTTTCATCCCCAGCACGGCAAAAAAAAGAAACAAACGAATGTTAAGAACTAGCTGTTCTATTAAGCCAAATACTAAAGAGATTTGCAAAATGGAGAACAATGTCACTTTTCACTAATTATTTTTGTTTGTTTGTTTGTTTGTTTTTTGAGACAGGATTTCACTATATAGTTCAGGCTGGCCTTGAACTCACTACGTAGCCCAGGCTATGTAGTGATCCTCCTGCCTCGGCCTCCCAAGTGCTAGAATTACAGGTGTGTACCACCATGCCTGGCTTAATTTTTTGTTTTGAATTAGCTTTACACTAAAAAGCACTTGGGAGGCTGGAGCAGAAGGATCACTGTGAGTTCAAAGCCAGCCTGAACTACAGAGTGAGACTCTGTTTCAAAAACCAAAAGTATTTATAAAAAGTTTAGTGATATTATTTTTAAAAATAAACATTTTAAATACTTCTCAGTTGTGGTTTGCAATATGCCAAGTAGAAGAAGTATAATGTCCATCAACAAGAGCTGTTTGAGGTGGTCCAACCCTCTGCGTGTGGGATACCTTGAGGCCATGCAGACTGAAAATGTTAGCTATAAGAGAGACAAATCTGGAAAACTAGAAACCAAAGACCTAGTTCTCTTCTATTTATTCTGATTTAGTTTGTGTGTAAGAGGGTAGAGTTGAGTTAATTCATTTACACTTATACTACATGTCTTTTAAATGAGAAAATATTTTTAAATTGTATCTTTTTAGATTTTTACATGTAGTAGTTCATATTTGAAAAAACTCCACCCAGTATCAGTTTGAAGTTCGTAACTGTTAAAGGCATTGAGCATGGTTAATTCTAACATTTGCTTAAATCTGTCACCTGGTTAGTTTTAAACTTCAGCAGAAAACTCGTGCCCTATCAGATATTAATGGGTTCCATTCAAATACTGATTGCAGAGGGAAGCACAAACTACTAAATACAGTTTATGGCGCTGGTTAGAATTAATTTGCTTATTAATTCTAAGCAAAGAGAATTCCTGCTTTTGTTCTAAGGGGGAATTAAGATGTTACAGAGAAGATAATGTGTGATCTGTCAGCCCTGTTTGTTAACTGACTGCAGTGTTGGCTATTGGACCACTGTGATCAGTTCACTTCATCATTTGCTGAATAAATAGCTTATTTTTAAACCCTGAAATATCTTAAATGATAGTGGTCTGAAGTTAGCAGTTCCAGGAGAAATGGTCCTCACATGTGTGTGACACTAAAATGAATATACACCCTTGCACTGTAAGGCATAGGTGAAGGTGGAGTCTGATTTTAGGGTTCTACTTTCAAGCAGCTCAGTAATGTGAGAATTAGCATCTGCTGGCTCAGAGTTTATACCCAAACCTGACTACAGGGAATCAGTTTTTAGTATAAAGTGTTTCAAAGTCTCCTAAAGCTGAGCACCATACAAGTGTTAAATAATTAAAGATAAAGCTGTCTTTATGCGAGAGAGGGAAAGAGGGAGGGAGACACAGAGAGAGAAAAGGATGAGAGGAAGAGAGAAGGGAGAAAGGAACCAAAGTTCTGGGATGAGATTCTATACATTTCCATGTCCTGCCCTGAGTCTAAATCTATTAAAATCTTGATGGCTGAGAGAAACCTGGCACATAAAACCTGCTAAATGAATCAGAAGTAAACCCTGGGCAGGGCCCTCTCCGCTGGTTCTGGTTCATGGTCTCATGAGGACTCAATCTAGTCATAGAAAGAACACCTTTTTAGAATGTAAGACATGAAATTTCAATTCTAAGCTTTTGGAAGAACGTTACTTTTATCTATTTTCTACCTCTGAAACAGTTTTCATATTCAAGAGGATGAGTATTATAATTTGTCTGTTTACAGGTGAAATTTTAAATTCTATATAGAACAGAGTTACTACGGCAGCCCTGAGACTGCTGGGTTTTAAAAGTCCTGCTTAGAAGTTTGGCCCTTGGCTGGAGGGTGGGATCTTAAAATTTTTTTGCAGGGAGGAGGGTAGGGTGCTGGGGATCAAACTCAGGGCACTTAGCAAGCGCTCTACCATTTGAGCTAAATCCCCAACCACGGGATCTTAGATTTTGAGGGACTTTCCACCATTCCTAAAATCCTAAAAGTGACTCATAATACTAAAATGTTTATACAAGGTATCTGGTTTAAGCAAAAAACCTGCTTTTGTTCCGAGAGTCTGGAATTTTGGCTCATGTCAGAAAGGATGCCTACATGACTAACGCTGAATGAAAACCCCTGACACCGCATCTCTAGTGAAGTCCCCAATACAAACTATTTCACACATGTCTTGTGTGATTCCACAGGGAGAGGACATTGCTACAGGCACCTTTTCCCTTTGCTGATTTGCTTTTATTTCCTTCCTGCAGTGAATCCTTGTTATAAGTATGACTACGTGCTGAGTCCTGCTCATTCTCCCAGTGAATCACTGAGCTTGGAGACCGCAGCATGCCCACCCAACACAGTCTCGCTCCTGCTGGTGCTCTACACCTCTCCCCGTCCCTGACACCCCAAGGCACACTCCTGGAAACAGAGGTTGTAACAGCCACACAAACCTGGAAACCAGTGTCCTAGGCAGACACAACAGATGAGGAGAAAACATAAGAACGAAGAACTTGTGAGTCACTGACTCCCCACTCCTCAGCCACACACAAGCATGTGTGGCAGTGTGTCATCCAGGGCACTCACCTTGGGAGAAACACTGGTTTCTGAGCCAGATGCTCACGCAGCTCAGGAGAGGTAGTGTCGGAATTCATGTAGCGCTCCACGTAGTCTGACCAGCGCTGGGGTAGGAAACAAAAGCAGAAATGGAAAAGGTAATAAAAACTGAGCAACTCCCTCATCAGGTATGACTAAAATGTCCAGATTGTAAATTTCAAGATCAAATATTTTTTCCCTAATGTTTGTTATTGGTATTACAACACAGATTTTAAATTTTGGTTAGCAAGATAGCAAGTTTTTCTGGAAGCTTAATTTATCAGAAATCATAAATGGGTAGAAACTGGCTTGCTGGCAACTTTCATTTCCCCATAGAGGGTTCTATTAAAGAACAAAATGTATAGAAGATGTCTGAAAAACTGCCACATGAAAATCTGGACTTCTATCTCTTGAAAATGGAGGGAGGGAGGACAGGAGGAAGGAAGAAAGGAGGGAGACAGGGTGAAAGGAAAGATTTGGCAACAAAAGCCACTATTTGCACCAAACAGGTTCCATCATCTATGCCTCAGTCTCACACACAGCCTGTACTTCCTGCTTTTGTTACCTGCCAGACAAACTATGCTAATCACCACTTTGGGCTGAGAACGCCTGTCTTCATCTGGCCCCATAAAACCTGAATTAAGACACAGAATTAAGAATGATACTGCAAAAAAATGGTACCTCATTTCTTTCTTAAACTAAAGGAAAAAGACAGGAAAACTGCTAACCATGAGATTTCCTCAGGGGAGATGGCTAGACATCCACACCCAGACAGCCCTTCTCTTTAGTCTAAGACATGGCTGAAAAGACCCGCATTTTAAGCCTCTGACCCTTCTAACAGGCCTAAGGAGCTGGCTCTTCTGTAAGACAAAGCACCAGGCCAACTCTCAAGACCCGCCACACAGCTCTGCTCGGCACAGCAGACTGGAAGGACACTTGCCCATACCTCTGCTTCCACAGGGTCATCTGAGTTCTCCTCTTCTGTATCCAGAAGCTCAATGGTCAGCTGAACTTGGCCTTGGCTCTGAATAAACATAAGCTGCAAGCGAGAAGCCAGAGCGTAAAACAAACAACATCTCCAAACCAATAACCTAGTTCAGTGATAGCGAGCCTTTTAGAATTTTCAATGATAACGAACAGCTGGCTACAGCACAAGCGCCACAGGGTCTCCACCACTAACCTCGCTCCTCAAGCTGTAGGAGGTAGGGAGGCAATAAAGTTACAACATTTCATTCCAACAGAAGAGATGAGAAAGATCCTGAAAAGACTGGAAGACCAGTGATAAAAGTAAAACTCCAAACTTGCTAACAGCAACATGAGGTACATACTTCTTAAAATTACTTAAGTGCCAATAAGAGTACTTTAAAAATAAACACTTTGGTCTGGGGATGTAGTACAGCGGTGTAACACTTGCCTAGTATGCTGGAGGCCCTGGGTTCAGTCCCCAGAAATGCAAAAAAGAAAAAAAAAATTAAATTTTACTGTTCATTAGAATGAATGGTAGAATATAAGACCTTTCAGTTGATAATCCCACTTTTAGGAATACAAATTGTAAACAAGCCTGGTGTTTTTAAAAATAGTCTTTGTGATAATGTCACCAAATGTATTTGAACTTCTTGAAATTCTAAGTTCTGCTAAAATTATTTGTGCGATTTAAAAAAAATTCATTATTCAAAAGCAATGCACAATGGACACAAATACAAGCCAGATTCTAGGTCGAGGAAGGATGAGTCACCATGACTCCTGTTTCCCTGAGCCTGAGGACTCTCCAGGCCCTGGCTGGCCCAATGGTTTGCTGACATAAGAAAACTGCCAAAGTCACACAGAGAAGGAAGGGCCTGGGTGGAAACCCGAATTCAGAGTGTTCTGATTTTGCAAGGCCACTTCACTGGTTGAGCAGCACACAGGCCAGCAGTCAAGTCTGGCTCTCAGGACTGTTTTGAAGGAGTTTTAAAAATTTCTGTCCACTAGTTAAAATTTAAAACTTCATAAGCATAGTCACCTCCAAAACAGATGGGGGGAAAACCTGCATTTTATATTTTATGATTATGATCTTTGTCATTGTAGGGATTAAACCCAGGACTTAAGCTGAGCTATACCCCTAACCCCTTTTTATTTTGACACAGAGTCTAAATCACTAAATTACTTAGGCTGGGCTCAAACTTGGAATCCTCCTACCTCAGCCTCCCAGAGTGCTGAGATTATAGGCACACGTTAGCACGCATGACTCTTTATAATTAATTTTTAAGAACTACAAAATGTGCTACCCAGTATTTACAATAGGCTGCAAATTAACCAATTCCAATAGTGGGTTAGATGTCAAGGTTTTTTTCAGTTACTTGCCTCATAGCCATTATAATGAGAATTTGAAAACAATCTAAATTCTAACATGACAGGATTAATTCTCTATAAAATAAAATGTAAACAGGCACAAAAAAGATGTTGAAAAGCTAGGTGTGGTGGCTCGTACTTGTAATCGCAGCACTTGGGAGGCTGAGGCAGGAGGATCACTGCAAGTTCCAGGCCAGCCTGGGCTACACAGTGAGTTCAAGGCCAGTATGAACTATATAGCAAGACCCTGTCTCGCAAAACAAAGCAGGGGTTGGGGCTTTAGCTCAGTGGTACAGCACTTGTCTAGTAAGCGCAAGGCCCTGATTTTGATCCCCAGCACCCCAAAAACAAAACAAAACAAAACAAAAAAATGCACGAGCAAAGCTCAGAAATGTTATCAGTGATTATTTCTGGGAAAATTATAAGTGAGTTTTTTGGGTTATCTGAATATTTCTTTTTTTTTTTAAACAATGACCATGGATTTCACAAAAACACATTCTGAAAAAAAGGTCAGAGAAAAACCAGAACACGAAATAGTAAACCTAACATATAATAACAAATCATTTTAAAACAGCAAAGAACCGACGTGGACTAGCCAGGGGGGCAGCTACTCCACTTTTCCACGTTCTGAACTCTCAGGAGTTCCCAGGTTGGCACCACTCGGTCAGAGGACATAGCTTTGACTTTTCCTGGAATCTTAAGATTTTTCACCTCACCAGCAAGGTCCTATGTCACACAAGCAGCTCTCACCTTGAAGCAGTTCTCATCTGACATGAGCTGCTCTGCCTTCCGCTGATACGCAGATTCCAGGTGGCCCCTCGACGTCTGTGTGTTCAGCTGGCCTCCAGTGGCTCCATTGTTGTTCTCTGCCAGGTAAAGGTCAGTCACCTGCACACAGATCTCATCACTGACAATGTGCTGCAGCTGGAACCACGCAAAGCCAAGATGTCAGTGAACAAGAAAACACTTCTTGTCTTCCAGTGACTAAACTCAAAGCTCAGGGGAATTTTAGAAAATTAGCAACACAAAAGCACTGTATCATATTCTCAGAAAATGACCATATCAAGGTCTTCAACCATATCGGTGGTTCATGAGCAAAACTTACACATCTATTTAAAAGCAAAACCAGGTTTATTAGTCATTTTCCCATCACGGGGACAAAATATCCAACACTCACAACTTAGAGGAGAGGTTTATTTTGGCTCACAGTTTCAGTGGGTTCAGTCCATAGCTGGCTGGCTGGCTCCAAGGCAGAAACAGCATGGCAGAAGGGCACGGCAGAGGAAAGCTGCTCAACCCATGGCAGCCAGGAAGCAGAGAAAGAGAAGGAACGAGCCAGGGACAAGAATACATCCTTCCAGGTCACACCCCCAGTGACCCACTTCTTCTGACCAGGCCCCACCTCCTGAGAGCACATTTAGCTATGAACTCATCAATAGATGAATCTGCTGACAAGTATTAACACCCCCATGATCCAATCACTTCCCAAAAGTCCCACCTCTGAACACATGAGACTTTTGGGGGACATTTTAGATCTAAACCATAACACCAGGGCAGGGGTATTGCTCAGCAGTAGAGCACTTGCTTAGCACGCTCAAGGCCCTGGGTTTGATCACCAGCACCAAAAAAGTAAAAAAATTCTACGGATCTTTAAAATTTTTTCCATGGTTCATATTTTTATGGCATTTTAAAATGATTTACAATTTGCTTTCACACATATTCTTATTTGATCTTTATACCTCTCTTTGAAAGCAGGCTGGAAAAAGAAGATGCCCTATTATGAGACGAATGTACATGTCAGATGAGAAAACTGAGCCAGGATGAAGAGGCTTCAGAGAACCATGAAAACGAAACCCATGTCTATCTCCTAGCTCTCGTGTAAAACTTGAAACTCAGTAGGTATTTAGGATATGGTTGCTAAATTAACTGCCGGGGTATTCAGCTGAAAGAGCAGAGTTGGGACTGACAATCACACTCCCTGACCCTAAGCCAATAGTCTCACCAAACACATCATCTACTTTTCTGCATTTGATAGCAAGTGGTAGTACTTGAGTTGCACATAATGTTTTGTGTTTTTTTCCTGTGCTGGGGATCAAACACAGGGCCTCACATGTGCTAGGCATGCACTTTACCACTGTTTGAAATAAAATTCTCAAGTGAAACTTTACCCACCAAAATACCAGAGGATGTGAAAATCAGTTAAGAAAACAAAATGTTAATTTTAATATCAATCCATCTATTTTACTTTGAAATTCTTATAACCACTAAGCCACTGTCTTTTTGAGATATCTTCTTTTCGAAGTGTTACTAATGATTTTTGAAAAACATTAAATGGTATTAAATGACATGTATTTGTCAATAACTGGACACAGGGCAAGTCAGAAGGGTGAGTGATCTGAGGGTAGCAGAAAGGGCAGTTAACTCCAGCCACTGCAAATGGTTAGATAAATTACAATCAGCCTATAAGGGATCTGGATGCCATGATTAAAATGATGCTAATTATGAGCTGATGCTATAGGACACAGTAAACAAGAAAGGAAGCTGAGTGAAAAGGGCTACCTGAAGCATGCTCTCTAGCCACGACGCAGACACTTCTCTCGATCTGTACTTTCTCATTAAAGCAGGCTGTGTCCCTGACTCCCTGAGCATGCCAGCTTTTTGACCAACCAGCCCCGCCTTAAATCTTTTCAAACAGGAGAACTACAAATCCAGAGACAACCAGGCAGCAGCCCTCTCACTTTGAAGGCTGGTCGGAAAGTGGGCTACACAGTGAGCTATTACCATAGTGCAGATAAGATGAAATGACAGACTGGTAGATTTTTCTGCCAGAACAACATCTATATCAACAAGTTGGGTACTGCTGGGGCCAGAGCACTGCCCTGGGAGGCCACGTATCAGAGGAGCATGAGAATGTAGCAGATGGACAGCAGGAAGGGATTCCGAAGAGAAGGACGCCTGGTCTAGCCCTCACATGGCACAGCCATCCTCTGGCTCTGTACTTAGTGTCTGTACAACTGCCTATTGACACTTCCAGTCAGCCTGGAAAAGGTTAGATAAATATGCATGGCTTGACCTTAAAACAAGTTCGACCTCCAGCCATGAATGAACTCTGGGGGAATACCAAGTGAGGAGAGTGAGAAGACCCCCCTCCAATTGAGGAGTTAAGATAAGAAGCTTGAACATGTCTCAAAAACTCACTCATCTGGGGTATTCTGCACTGGACATGGTAGTGCATACCTGTAATCACAGCACTTGGGAGGCTGAGGCAAGCAGGATCACTGTGAGTTCAAGGTCAGCCAGGACTACATAGTAAGTTCAAGGCCGGTCTGAACTATAAGGCAAGACCCTGTTTCAAACACCACCACCATCACTAACCACAACAAAAGAACCTCACTGATCTGGGGTATTTTGGAGGAAACCTGTTTCCATAAAAAAATGATTCAGACAGTGTGTGTCCCTGACCATAACCAGATGCTTCTAGTAAAAGGACTAATTATGTCTGCTTTTCAAAAACTAACTTCAGTCTTATAAAAAGTTAGTTTTATTGGCTTTATTTTAAAGTGGTTGTACTGGTGGAATGAAAGAACTTATTCCTGGCTGTAGTAACAGCAAATGCATAAACAGAAACAACAGCATAGGGTAAATGGAGTCAGCATTTTATATAAAATTAGAGAACAGAGATTTCTTTCTCAGAAATTGTAAGCAGAGCTGCCTGTGTCCATATGATGATTTTGGTCTGTCACCATATGGGAAAGTCCAGCGGGTTTTTTGATTTTCAGAAAGAAGCTGATTGCTGGACAAGGTTCTCTAAGATCTGCAATGCAGTGACTTAGAGTGCTCTGCCCCAGTCTTTCATGGGCAGGTGGGGAGGTACACATCCCTCCATTAGCAAGGCAAGTTGGGTGTGGTGGTGCATGCCTATAACCCCAGTACTTGGGAGGGCTGAGGCAGGAGGCTTGTTACGAGTTCAAAGACAGCCTGGGCTCCATAGTGAGTTCAAGGCCAACCTGAACTACAGAGCAAAACCTTGTCTTAAAAAAAAAAATTTAAAATAGCAAGGCAAAGACAACAGTATTTTGCAAAAGATTCAATATTAAAAAAAAAAAAGATTCAATATTTTATCTCAGGAGAAAACTGAGCAACAAGCTTTTTTCTTCTGCAGCAGCCATGTGGCCTCTAGAACCAGAATTTGTTTTCTGTTTTTATTTTATAGAAGTTATGTACTCACAGGCTCTAAGATCCGAACTCAGGGCCAGGGAGAAGAAATCATGGTGGTGTTTTTTTGGGTTTTTTTTTTTTTTTTTTGGTGCTGGGGATTGAAATCAGGGCCTTATGCTTGCAAGGCAAGCAGTCTAACTACTGAGCTAAATCCCCAGCCCTATGGTGGTCTGTTTTAAGCTATGTGTTATAAAGATGTCACTGTATTTATTTATTTATGAATGGTGTCATTGTTGTAAAGAACCATGTGTTTATAAAACACTCAGGAACAAAACACCAAGCCTAACCACAAGCCTAACTCACAGGGAATCTCAGATACATGAAGTAAGCAAAATATTGTAGGCAAGTACTGTACCACTGAGCTAAATCCCAACACTGAGCAAAGTATTGTAAAAGATGAAAACTTACATGAAAACCTTTCCTAGTTAAAAACAAAAACCAAAAAACTACAAATTTTCAATGAGGCAAGTACACAGAATCGCCAACATCTACAGAGATGAGGGAAAATCCGCTCCTCACAGACAAGCTACAGGACAGACTGGTTATATACTAGGAGGGCAGGGTGCTCTCTATAAACGGGCAGAAGCAGGGATCTGATGAGTGCTCCCATTACCTCAAGGGCGCACGGAGCAGCACAGGAGGCACTGCTGTGGCCGGAATGACCACTCTGTTAGGAGAGGTCACACTGCACCGTAACCTTGCCTTTCCCCTTCCCCAGACATAGTGCCTTTGGTATCTGCCTGATCCACTGTCAGGTAAGGACTTCTTTCATCACCAACCCTAGCCTCCACTGTGTCCTCACCTGTCTGACAATGCTCTGGATCAGTTTGTCCATGGTGAAGGCAATGTAGGCGTGAATGGTGAACATCTCTCTCAGAGAATCCTCATACTGTGATGAGTCTATGTTGCCATCGAGCAGACTTCGCACCATATCCAGGAAAGCTGGGTAATAATCTTCCACATCAACGTCCACTGTGGGAAAGATGGGACAGGTGAAGTTTCACCCTTACAATCGGGGACAAAGAGCAGGGCAGATCCCACAGCTGGCCTCTAGCATCTGGAAGGACAAAACTAGCTATCCAGGCCATATCGAAGCAGGCCACTGCAGACAGAACTGAAACCTGACCAGTGGCACTGATCACCAGGGCTGTCTATAGCAGGACAGTGACTCCACAACTCTGCCCACATGTGAAAGAGACCCAACAGCACTGCCAGGCTCTACATCATGGGCACACCGAATACCCCAGAGAGAAGGTGCTTTCAAGGGTGGGCTCTCGGCCTGCATGAGCACGTTCCTCCCACGGTCACTTGCTCATCGCACTACTTTAGTGAAGCATGACACACAGAGGAAAAAGGGCAGGTATAGCCACATGCTAGCACTGGGAAACCGCTCGGGAACAGAAGAATAGGAGTGCAAATTAAATTCTCTATGAATAATGAAGCAATCTACATTTGTCAAAGTCCTTTTGTTTAAAAATGGATTTGCAACACCGTACTTCACAAACTGCATCAAATAATCTGTACTTGCTGCACATAAATCACTTCACCCACTAGTGAGGAAAAATCTTATCAGTAAAGAGACATCTGGCAACAAGCAGAGGATATAAGGACTACGAAAGAGTCATCTTTAGCTTACTAAAATAAGACCGATCTAACGTGAAGTTTGAAAACTAATCGCTAGTGTAGAAATCAAGATAGCAGCACAAGATGGCTACTGGGGTCTTGGTTGTGTTCCTTCTTGAACACAACAGTTTATAGTGGAAAAATTCACTGAGGTGTACAATTCTCATTTGTACCTTCTCTGTTTCTGTGGTGAACCTCAATAAAATGTTGATAAACATGAAAAAAATTACAAGAAAATTTCACTGATTAATTGGTTACCTGTCTAGCATTTACTCAGGAGAAAATAGTTAACAGCAAAACCGAGCCTATCTCCATTTATCTGAAGTATAACAAAATCATTACAGACAAGCAAAACAGACAATCGCTCTTTAAAATGAACAGCTGGCTTGAGTTTCGTCACCAAGTATCACCTATCTGAGCCCACAGAACAAACATGCACATGGTCTCTGAAATACGCAGCAGCTGTGAAAAATGCCTTCGTGCCAGAATAAAGGTAAGAGTCCAGACCACAGATGTCTACAGGAGAGCTGCACCCCACTCAGGGCAAGCTGTGCAAGTGCACACACCAGGCTAAGGTCGTGGCCCACACCAGGCAAGGCTGATTTCTGTCTCTAACTTCTTTTTGTTTTCTTGTTAGTCCAGACTGGCCTTGAACACACAGCAATCCTCCTGCCTCAGCCTCCTCAGTGCTGGCATTGAGGAGTTCTTGCACCACCACACCAAGTTCTGTCTCTTCTACTCAAGCAGAAAGAGTTACTACGTTTAGGTTCAAAATTTGTTTCAAGCTAGGACTAATCGAGAACAAGGCTTTTAGAATTAATTCCAGTGTCATTAGATCTTCAGAAGATACAAAACCAGGGCATACAACCCATAAAACAAAACAAAACAGAAACTAACAAAAAAAAAAAAAAAAAAAACCAAAACACCACCTTGCTCCTCAGCTTTCTACTTCCCAAAGAGCCCAGAAGAAAGGCCTTTTGCACAACATTCTGGCTCCCAGCGTTAAATACTACATTTATGAACTGAAATGCATCCAGAAGCAGGCAGCACAGAATTTACTCAAGAGCACATGGTGGCTTCCTTAACTCTCCTTCCCTTTTCTTGAAATCTCGTATCTTTTTCCTATTCTGGGTTTTCCATGAGTTCTATGAGTTCAAAGCTCCCTCGTAGCAACTATTTCCACTTAGAAGTGAGCCACGATCCCCCACTAAAGAAGTCTGTAAATGGCTGACAAAATTCTGATTGTCTCAGGCATGAATAAGTAGGAATGTATGTTCTATCATGGAGTAGAAAGGATTGTTACATTTTAGTCTCTCTGCCCTTTGAAACAATGGGCAGTAACTCAGAAATCTGCCACTTGAGCAACTGGTGAGTCGGCAGCACCAACCACTGCCTGAACATCCATATCCCAAGCACTGCAGAGAATCCTATACATATTTCTTACTTCCCCCAGTGACCCTGTAAGGTGACAATTAGCACATGCATTTTATAATCAAAAAGGCTCACTGTGTTTAAGTAAGATCACACAACCAGAAAGTAGCAGAGCTAAGATCTGAATCCTCACTCATATCCAAAGCAGTCTCCACCCAGGCCCTGAGGTCTCTAGTCCACTTGCGCTCCTCAAGGCCAGTCTCTGCACTTACTAGGCTCCTTGAGACGAAGCTGGATGGCAGGGCTATCACTCTTGTCTCGCTTGATGCCCAGCACCTCCCGTTCCCATTCTCTCTCTCGATTTTCTTCCTCAATTTGCCGTTCAGCTTGGGAACAAATCCGCAGCAGCCTCAAGCACAGAATCTGGTGCAGTCGCATAAAGATGTACCAGTTGTTATTGACATAGAAGAGGTTGTACACTTCATCCATCCCCCTTAATTTCTGAGCTGCTGTGTTACTGAACAGGAGCTTGGACTTTGGGGGGCTGCCTCCAACACCATTGTGCTTCTTGGCTGCCCCTGTGGCTTCATCTACATCCATCTCTTCTTCTTCTTCTTCCTCTATATCTGAGAGGTCACCTCTCTGAGCAAAGAGCAGATCTGGAATGAAATGATGCATGATCTGCTTGATTTTATACTTGTCCTCCTTCTGAATGCCTGTCTGCCTCTTCACATGGTGGATAATCAGGGCAGCAGCATCTTCTAGGATCTGCTTGTCTTCATAGGCCAGCGAGAGGTGTGGGCCCACAGGGACTCCAGCATTCTCTTCTGTAGCCTGCTCCTGCCTCTGACGAGACACACAAAAGTACTCCGTGAAGGTTAACAGCAGCAACAAACCTGGACCGCACCAGAGGACACTCTTGTATGAACTACAGTGTCTGCTCAAACCAAAAGGGAGGAACTGACCTCAACAATAATCAATAATTTTTGTGCCTCTGTCAGAAAGAGGTAGATGAAAAAAGATTGGTATCTTACAGACTGATGATATACAAGGACAATGGGAAAGAACTGAAACCATCTTTTAAAATTCTGGAATAGTACTTATAGAGGATGTAACATGAGCCCTGGGACTGTGGAAGGTGACAAAGTAACAGCACCGAAAAAAAGAATCTAGGGGTTGCTAAGTTAAGCTGTGGTAAGCTGAAATGTTTTACACAAATATAAGGCACTGTTTTAAGGCAATTAGATGGTGGGAGAAGTAGGAGGGGAGATGGGAGGTGTAAACTGAAACCAGGATGAGAAATTAGGAAATTAATGAAACAGGGTAGGTAGAAGGGTAGGCTTAGGTCTGAAATGGTAGGATCAGGAATACAAAAGGCTCTGAGAGTAATGCACAACAATCAGCAGATCCTGGAGGGACTTAATTTCCTCTAACAAAGAATTCCAAAGAAACTAAGCTATGCTGAGTATAAGGACTAGAGTCTTCACAGATGTAAACTTTCCACCCAGCTCACCTCGTCATAGATACTTTCAATCTCGTTGAGTAAGCTCTTTGACCTCAGAACCTTTGTGTCATTCTGTTTAAAATTGATGCCCTGGTGGTCCAGAGACTTCAGGTAGTATTTCTCATTTTGTTCTCGCCACACTTTATTAAATCCTCTTTGAGCTTCTCGCCATTCTTCCTCTTTCATCTTCAATCTATTGGGGTGGGGAGGACAGAAACAAAAACACATAGGAGTTCGGCGAGTTTAGAAATGGAAAATATGCCAGGTTTACTTTACTTCAAAAGTCAAAGACATATAAGGTTTGTCATGTTTTTAGCAACTTGAAATAAATGCTATCAGTCTCAAACTTTTCGGTAAAAGGAAAATACTCATTCAGGACTTCTATGGGTGGAGGAAGGGAGAATCTGTTCCAAAGCCAGAAATCTCACTTAGCACAGTTGGTTCTCACAGAGAATCTCAGGGTTTGGGATGTAGCCGAGTGCCATGGTACCTGTCTAGTTAGAATGGATGAAGCTCTGGGCTCAGTCCTGAAGCACCATACACACAGACACACACATGCAACTTCTTTTTCCTCTTTTTTTGAAGAAAGAAGAAAAGCACTCCACAGCATACTCTTAGGGTATCAGTAAGTATTCTTTGAAAAGGGGTCATCTTCCTTTGGCCACCAAAAACAGACCTGTTTCACTGCTGCACAACTCTCAGAACATTTCTATGCTGCTGGCAACGCAAAATGTGAGAGAGACCAGGCACAAGGTCATTGCTTTGGACAGTACGTGAAGCTCTGATCAGAACTGCTGGGGTTCCGGGACAGCAGAGCAAAAGCCAAAAGCAGCAACACAAGTAAAGAGTAACCTGCATCTCAAAGGCCAGAAGATGAATGCTGCTGTGTCAGGGAGAGAAAGCAGCGCTGATCTGTTAGCTCTGGAGGGCTGCCATGGGGTGTGCACAAGCGTGCGCGCCTGTACAGCAAGAAAGGACATCAGGGCTCAGCCTCATCTCCCATCCCCTGCAAGAGGTGGCTATGACAGCCCCTCACACCCAAGAATAACAGGGAAACTTGTTATCTGAAAGAAGCATTTTTTTGTTGTTGTTGTAGTTCGTGGTACTGGGATTGAATCCAAGGCCTTTACACTGAGTTCATTCCCCACCCCTTTTTATTTTTTATTCTGAGACAGAGTCTCACTAAGTCCCTAAGTTGCACAGGATGGACTCAAACTTGTAATCCTCCTGCCTTAGTCTCCCAAGTGCTGGCATTACGGGCATGCACTACCCACACCTGGCCATGTTATTAAATTTTGAAAGACAAAGAGTGGTTTTTATTTTTTAAAAAGCAAAAGGCAAAAAACAAACCCCAGCCAAGCGTGATGGTGCATGTCTAGTCAAGAGGCTGAGGCAGGAGGACTACCATGTATGAGTCCAACCTGGGCAACATAATGAGATCCTGTCACAGATTTTTTTTTTTAAAAGGGCTGCGGATGGTGCTGAACACCAGAGCACTTGTGTGACATGTGTGAGGCTCTGGGATCACTCCCCAGCACAGCAAAAAATAGGAAAATAAATAAGAGGTCAACAACAACTAGTATTAGTGACAGGAACACGGGTGGTTGTCTTCTTCTTTGGTGCAGTGCTGTGTACCTACAGCCCCATCTACTTGGGATGCTGGGGCGGGAGGAATGCTTGAGCCCAGGAGTCCAAGGTCAGCCTGAGTGACACAGCAAGACCCTCTCTCTTCAAAATAATAAAAATTAAAACCAAAAAAGCAGGGGGATTGGGATTTAGCTCAAGTGGTAGAGCACTTGCCTAGCAAGCACAGGGTCCTGAGTTCCATCCCCAGCACCTCCCTCCCCCCAAAATTGAAACCTTCTCAAATGTACACACAAAGCCCTCCACTGTAAGAGTTAAGGTTTCTTCCCAAATACTGGTCACACAGAAATCCAAACAGAAGTTCCAGGACGCCCCAGGGCTGGGAGAGTGGAGGTCTCCGGGACCCGAGCCTGTGGTGAAACATGCCAAGCATGGCGGGCATACTGCTTGGTACCTCTTGAGGACAATTGGAACAGCAATAGAGGGGTTCTTCCTCAGCCCGTCAATGATGTCCGCCGCCTTGTCAGCGTATATCCTCTGCAGTGCCTTCCGGTGGATGACTTCTGACGTGCCTCCGAGAGTGTTATCCAAACGGAATTTGGCTTGTTCCTCGGCAGACAAGCGTGAAAGCTTTTTCTGTATCGCTTCTAGAACCCGGATGGTTGCCAGATTGGTCTCTAAAACTACATCAAGCTAAAAACAAGACAAAGAATGGTGCTCAGGACCCAAACCAGAAAAGAGAAGTGGGCAGGAAAGTAAAGGAGGGAGTCAAAGTCCCTGGACTGAAAGCCTGGTTCTGCCATACTGCTGGTCAGGTAAAACTCAATCCTGACCAGTAAAATATGGATAACAGCATCTACCACTCTCCTAAGGCTGCTTTCTGGGTTCAAATGATATGATCCACAGTGTTTACTACAATACCTGGCAGCTAAGAAACATTCAGTAAAGATGGAGTAGCAGGGCTAGGAATGTAGCTTAGTGGTAGGGCACTTGCCTAGTATGTACAAGGCCCTAGGTTCAATCCCTAGCATCGCAAAAAAAGATGGAGTAGCAGCTGTCACTCCTGCCACCACCACCACAGTATGCTCTGCTGTGGGCTACTGACTAGACGGAGTGACCAAACAAGAAGCCCTTTCACTGGTATTTTTCCCTGAATTTCCCAAAATATCCACAATTTATTAAAAGTAGTAGTAAAACAATGCCTTGTGGGGCATAGTGGTGCATGTATGTAGTCCCAGCACTAAAGAGACTGAGGTAGGAAGACTGCGAGTCCAAGGCCAGCATGGCCTACATAGTCAGATCCTGTCTCAAAAAAAGAAAAGAAAAATTCAAAAACAAATCCCAAAAGACGAATCAATAGTAGGCTTGTTGCACTGAGCTCTGTAATAAAAAAAAACAATGAATGTTTAAATTATTATTATTTAAAAACATGACAATGCACCCTCATCTGCCTTATTCACCAGATCTGGCATGGTATGACTTCTTGCTCTTCCCCAAAGTCAAAAATGACCACAAAATGGAAACGTTTTGAATGGATTCAGGACACCCAGGCAGCCACAACAGTGCAACTAAAGATACTCGTGAAAGAGGACTTCCAGAACTGTTTCACAAAGTGGCAAGAATGATGGGACAAGTGTGTTTAAAGTGAGGGGGAGGAAAATAAAAGTGAGTGGGAGGGTTTTTAGAGTGATTAATGGCAATGTATCTTTTAATATAGTAAGTGTTTTTTATTTAAACACACTATATTTTTTTTATCCCATCTCATACATTCCCAGCTCATGTCCTTCTTTTGTCTCTTGAAGTTGCTAAACTGCTCAGGCCGGGCTTGAACCTTTTTTTTTTTTTTTTTGGTGGTGCCGGGGATCGAACTCAGGCCCTTGTGCTTACAAGGCAAGCACTCTAATCACTGAGCTAAATCCCCAGCCCCCGGGCTTGAACCTTAATCTCCTAACTCAGTCTCCTATCTCAGAGTGGGGATTAGAGTACTGCACCACCATGTCCAGCTAAGAGAAGGTTTTTTTTAGTGTAGCTTGAAATAAATATTCAGTGACTGTTCTACATCTAGTAGTAACAAACACCTTGACCACAATGATTACCATTTCTAAAGTTCCATGTTGTATGGATGCGTTAACATTTGAGTTCCTACTGAACTCCCGGTTAAAGACATGATGGGCAACCTCTGACATCTTTTTCTTAGATTTAGTGCAAGACTCTCTAAATGCAAAACAAAAAAATGAAGTAAATTAGCAGTCTCACAGGCATACACCTACACATGTGTATGAGAAGAAGTGGTCCCTAAATTTTTTTATTTTAGGACTGTGACAGACATTGGACAAATGATAGACTGAACTTCCTGGCTCCTGTATGACTGGATAGGATCAGGTGACTAGTTCTGGCAAATCAGGTGAGGCCATGTAGGTAGACCTGTTTATTACTCCCATGCTGGAATATTAAGGGTGTGAGGAGCATGTGACAGCCTGGGTCCCCAAGTAACTTTGATGAGCGAACTCCCCTGCTAAACACCAAAGCACCACACAGGATGATCAAGAAGCAAATCACTGAGTCGTGGGAGTTTTCTTTACTGCAACATTTCTTTTTTTGGCGGGGCAACAGCGGGGGTAGGGTGAGGGGTGGGGTGGGGTGTGGTGGTGTTTGAGATAGGGTCTCACTATGTAGTTCAGGCTGGTCTTGAACTCACTGTGTAGCCCAGGCCAGCCTCGAACTCACAACGATCCTGCCTCAGCCTCTGCAGTGCTGGGATTACAGGCATGCGCCACCATGCCCAGTTTACTGCAACATTTCTAACCCAGCTTGATTGCCACCAGAACTCCTTCAAACTAGCCTGTGCAGTCAAATCCTAAGCACACACAACTGCCACACTCCTTTCACCTCCACTCTTGTAGGCACAGATGGAAAATGAGGTTGCTGCCCCTCATTTTTAGGCCTACCAGTTAAGAGAGAATAGGAACTTCTAACTTATCACCTAACATTGCTAACACAGGTAACAAAGAAATGCTTTAACTTGATGAAATGCCCCACAGAAGTTAATGCATATCACGCTTTTGTTTTCTGCAAGCGAATGGAAACTGCTCATAAATGCTGTGAGCAAAGATGGTCAACCACCTGGTAGTGACCAGGCAGCATGTGGTTCTTCACTCAGAACACACTTGAAATAGCTGAAGCAAATTTAAAGGGGGAAAACTGGTGGAAACCTAACTAGTGTGGACAAAAAAGGGTAAGGCACATGCCAATCCACATGAATAAACAAAACCAGTCAATTCAATAAATACACTAAGTCAGATACATTTAATCTCAGCTCTATAGACACACTTCTCTTTTGGTGATGGTGTATCAGTGAACTAAACATCTGAACACTGGAGGATTTTGAGCCCACTTCCAGTAGTTTCCCTTCTGATATCAGGGCTCTCCCCCAGCTCATTCATTCACTCCAGTTCTTCCAACTACTTTGAAATAACTCCCTAATTTAACTTTCTTTGAGAAGAAGCCAAACCAATATCAGAAAAATGAGAGAAGAATTCCAACTTCTCACAGCAGATATGGTTGCTAACCACATCAGAAAATCTGGCTATGGGTAACAATACATAGACACCTACAATCATTTAAAAACAGCCTCAAGAAACCCTACAGGCCTTAAAATACTAATTTTAATGACGTAGACCGTGTAAAACACAATAATCTTTAAAATGCCATTTAAAATCAAGTGGATTGTTGGTCAGTCATCAATGGACAATTTCAGGGCTAAAGTGGCTTAGGTAAGTCACATGTGCCATATTTTACTGATATTACTTAACAAACCCATAAGGGATAGTAAACACCACAACAAGCATTTACCGCGGAAGACCGTAAGCCTCTGGCTCTTTGGTTGTTCAAAAAGCTAAGCCTCACAGAGAGTATTTAAAATACTCTTTCATTCAGTACCTCCCATATCCCCACACTTCAAATAACAAAGCACCATGTACCTCAAAGCGCTCATCTTCACAACGATAAATATGTTCTTCATACTGAGTCTTCTTGGAACTAACAAAGGTGGAGTCCTCAGACCATGATGGGAAGGAAACCCAGGTATCATTCAAAACCTGTGGGTAGAAACACAGACTGAAACAAAAGCTAAAAAAGCAGTGTGGTGATGAAGCACCCCCCCCCCCAAAAAAAAACTCTAGGGAGGGAAAGAAACAGGTACCAAGGTAGCATGATTTCATAAACTCCACCTTTAGCAAGTTTACCATAGGATATTAGTAAGCTAAACATTCTGAATCCGAGTGCAAAACCTTTTTGTTTTGTTTTTAAAAAGGACAGAGAAGGTTCCTGATTTTGCCATTCATATAAATTTTCCAAACCTGGCACTACCACCTCCTCCACTGGGGGAACGCTGGGTCCAGGGCTGCTGCTTACCTCTTTACAGAGCGGTGTCCGTCCTGTACACTTGGGCTGCTGGTAACTCTTGGGCAGGGCTCGATAGCTGGAGCCCAGCCTTTTACAAGAGGCGTAATCTATCTCCATGGCAATGCCCTCTGTGGCTCGTTCCTTTGGAAAGGTTTCCAAATGCACAGACTCCTTATAGCCCAGGAAGTTTTTGAACCAGTTAAACAATTCAGGAAATTTCCTGGAGAATCAACCAAAAACTAGTAAGTCATCAGAGACAGCATGCAATTATCCTGAGGTACAACTACCATCTCAGTGCTGAATCAGAACTCTGCTACAAAGGACAAATTCCAAGGACAGTGATCTCTTACTTACGAAACAAGGCTCCTAAGCATTTGGATCCCCTTTCCTTAGAGAATGCTCCCAGATCAGTAAAGGTGCTGATGGAAGAGCTGCACTGAAACTATGGTACACAATAACCAAATAGTCTTCATTCTTTTGACCAAGAAAGTGGCTTTAGTGTTCACATAATTCTTAGATTGTCAAATACAGTTAAGATTCTAGAACGCCAGGTAAGACTCATCTCTATTAACACCCAGCGCTAGTCAGAGGAACAGGAGACAGCTAGTCTTTGGCCATTAGTCAACTCATAATCCAGCACTCTCTGCCTATTTTCTCATCTCATCTCTACAGTTAGACTAGAAGAACTCTCAGGACTCTTGACCCTGACATTTGAATCAACTGACTCACCTTGATTATATTAACTTTGCCTATCATATGTTCCCAGAATCAACTAGCTTCTCACCTCCATGCCGGAAGAATCGGGGGCTCAGCCCCTGACTTCACTTACCCTAGAAAAGGAGAAACTAGTTGTACCAGCTCAGCCCGCGAGATCACCTCCTGGTTAAAGATAACGAGGCAGCGCAGGAAATTTTCATAGGCCTCTGCACTCCTCAGAGCCTTTCGAACCTTACAGAGACAACAGAAAGAGAAATGGTCACATAGAGCATCGAGACCCTAGATGACTTTTTAAAAATTGGGGAAATTAGATCTGATACTTGACTGATACTTTGGAAAAAGTTATCCTAAAAGGAAACTTCATAAACTATAATTGGGTGAAATAATGTTATTTGGGATTTGTCTCCAAATAGACTAGGACAGGTGAAAATATAAATGAAACAAGTACACTGACAAGGAGCTGGGAACAGCTGAAGCTAAATGATGGCTACATGAAGGATCATTTTATTGTTCTCTTTAGCTTTAAATATGTGTGACACTTCCCATAGTGAAAAATGTAAAAGTGAGATTTTGGGATAATCTTCCTATATATATGCTTGCTTCTCTAGACCGTGTCAGAGTCACCCAGCTTTTGTGGCCCTTCCTAAAAGGTGTCTGCAGCAAGAATCTTTGTGAACATAAGAACTTCTGGCAACACTGTTTTCAAACTAATCAATCTTGAAGAGTGAGCTTTAAAAATAAGATACTGTCTTCTGAACTGATCCTTTTCCTCCCTCTATTTAAAACATTGAACATTTTAAAAAAAGAATTTATTGTATTGAGTTAACATACTAGTTACTAAATTATTGATGAGAAAATGGAATTAACCTCTTTGTATCCTAAGTTTCTTTAGTTGTAGTAGACGTTTCGAAAGGTTCCACTATGTAAAAAAATAGAAAGCCCTGAGTTTAGCTCAGCCTACCATTCATGAGGATCTGGGGTCCAGCCCCAGCACTGGGAAAACAAAAAACAAAACACTAACCTTATCAAAAAACAATGATTCAGTTCCAACGCCATGTTTGCTGGCATCTGCCATAGAAGAATCCTTTAGGCTGAGTAGTTTGGGTTTCTTCTGCAAGAGAAAAATACAAACATACAAGATTCAAATGGTTCCAACACTGAAACCACAGCTAATAAATGATCACAGCATTACTGTGATAAACTTTTAGAATTAATATCCTTTTTACAGAAGCTAAAAGTAACTCTCTTTGGAACCTTAATGCCACTACTTTCTTTTCCTACTAGTTCAAGGACACAGCCTGTTTACACTGGGGTGGACAAGAATCAAACTTTTAAGAACATTTCAATTTAAAAGTTCATGAAGAAAGCACAGATAAAAGATAGATTCCTAAAAGAAGGAATAACTATCCCAGCAGTCTGGGAGGCTGAGGCAGGAGGATCACAAGTTTAAGCCCAGCCTGGGCAACTCAGTGAGACCTTGTCTCAAAATGAAAAATGAAAAAAGGGCTGAGGATATAGCTCAGTGCTAAGGCCCCAGCTTCAATCTTCAGTACTGCAAAGAAAGAAAGGACAATTCTTGTTTTAAAAGGAATGAACAGGCCATGATATAACTCTGTCAGACAAAAATTTACTTTTAAAAATAGATCTCTCTCTATCTGTGAATAAGCATACAAACTTTGTGAGAAGCAGCACATACCTAAGGACAGGAAGTAGGAAACTGGAAGTCGAACATAGTGTTACCAGCTGTAGACCATCAACTATGGGAGGGAATAACGGAACCCATCTTCTGAGCTGGTTCCTGCTACCCATGTAACTCACGGCCTTTACCAAAGAAACCGTTACGAACACTAAAGACACAGCCAACTGATAAGCTGTGCGTGGAGTTCCTGTGACCCACGTCATGAAAACCCAGGACTGACTGTCACACTGTGCTGCAGAGACACAGGGCCAGCCCTGGAGTACTGGTCCACAGGGGACTCTTGGGGAAGCCAGCTGGGGGTGACTGCTGCCCCACTCACCTTCACGGGGGGGGTGGTTCCCGTCCCAGAGTGCCTGCGGATCTGGCAGCCATTCTGGCTGGGTCTCTGCGGCTTGTTGTTCAACTGTGGCTTCTTCACGGTTCCTCCATGGTCATTTCTCACAGAATCAACCTTCTCTGCAGTTGTTTTGCTTAAAAGCTGAAAGACACATGAAAGAAATTAAATGACCTGATCAAAGCAACGAAGAATCATCTAGGAAAATGTTCCCCTCTGGTTGCAACTTTTCAACTTGTTTAATACACATAATTTTGAATAGTATAATTTTTCTTTTCTTTTTTTGGGAGCTGGGGATCGAACACAGGGCCTTACGCTTGCTAAGCGAGTGTTCTACCGTGGAGCTAAATCCCCAACTCAGTTTTTTCTGAATGAAGCTTACCACAGAGCTGTTGGCATCTGGCAGGAACTGTCCAAACTCTGACAACAGATCTTCCTGGTTTTTGAAGAGGCGGGCCACCTGGGCATAGACCTCCTGCTCAGTCAAAGCGGGGGTGTAGTTCCCTCCGGCTTCCTTGGCATTGCGCTGCTCTTTCTGAAGAATTACAAACGGGAAGAGGTGATATTTGTGGTCCACTGTTTTGAATTACACACCATGCAACATTTTCAGGATGTCTTTGAGATTTTCACATTATATTTTCTACTTAAGCAGCACTAAAGAAAGTCTACGTCCTTAGTAACTATTTTGACTATGGCTTTTCAGTTACGAAAGAAGATGATGTAGATGAAAATTACTTTTTTTTTTTTTTTGGTGCTGGGATCCAACTCAGGGCCTTGTACTTGCTAAGCAAGCACTCTCACCACTGAGCTAAATCCTGAGGCCACAATTATATATTTTTAAAACTAGGGCAGTAAATATGAATGGCCAGGGGGCTACTAACCTGATAAAAGTACAAAACACTAGAGAAATTTCTTCTTCCTCTACTGTAGATTAACCAGACTAAATAAACTATCCTCTAAACTTCCCAGATAAAATAAAACAGGTATTCATTTCTTAGGCCACTGACTTTCAAAATCCCAACTGGATGCTACAGGACACTCGAGTCAGGCAAATAAAACTGTTCACAAGCAAGCATCATAGTTTCTAACTAGTTAACACCCAGTGAGAATCAGCGGGTACAATAATGGCTATCCGGGTTTCTTAGACTACATACCACAGGGTGGCTGGTTCAGAGAGGCCGAAGGGGTAACTGCCTTACCTGATAGGTGTGCAAAATCTCCAGGAACGCCTTGTAGATGTCTGGCTGGCCCTGGAATCTGTTCTTAATCTTATTAACATAGTTGATGGCATGATTAAACTCCACAGGCTGATTGTTCTGCAAGGATGGGGCTGTTCCCAACGAGATTGTCACTGGTGTGTGAGGCTGGACCGGTGGAGAACGTGGGGATGCATATGGTGGGAGAGGGGGAGTCTGCTGACTGGCTGGAGTATGTGCTTGTAGTTGGGAAGGCTAAAAAGAAAAAAGTCTTTATTCTCTCAGGAGCACAGGGAAAGTTAAGTTTCAACTAAAAAGAAATGATATATCCAATTAACTAATATCCTTTTTTATTTACTGAAGTCAAGCCATTTTAGTCCAACTCTAATCATACAGGACTGGGGGGAGCTGTTGAGAGGGTCATACATTCTGACAGAAGTATCTCAGTCTCAAATTTCTAAATACAACCTTTAAATGGAGCCATCTCCAATTACAGGGAAGAGTTTCTCATGTGCAATTTTTATTATTAGCTTAACAGGTACATATAGAAAAAAAATTCTACACAGATCTTTAATGTTAAAGCCAAAACCTCAGTTGTTGAAATAATGCCACATAAAAATGTTTTCTAGACCAGCCCTGTCCAGCACAACTCTGACATGATGGAAATGTTCTTTATTTGCACCATCCTGTAGAACAGCCACTATCACATGTGGTTACTGAGCACCTGAAATGTGGCTGCAGATACTGAAAAACTGAACCTGTCTGAATTACATCTAGATCCAGTCATATGGGGCCAGTGGCTACTATATAACACAGTGGAGTTTAAAATCTAGGGTACCCCGTCAGCAAGGTGTGGTAGAGCATGCCAGCTACTAGGGAGGCCAAAGCTTGGCTGGCAAGTTCAAGGCTAGCCTGGGCAACTTGGTGAGACACTGTTTCAAAGTAAAATTTAAAAAGAGCCAGGGATGAGCTCAGTGGTACAGCATCCCTGGTCCTCAGTACCACAATCAATTAATAAAACAGAAAAATAAAAGTAAAAAGGACTGAGGACATAGCTCAGTGGCAGCACTTCTGGGTTCAGTCCCCATTGCTACAAAACCCCATCAGCATCAGCATCAAGATCTTATACTTAGCCTGATGCCTTAATCGGGTCAAGTAATAACTGCTGCAAAACTCTGACCACAAGGCAGTCATCTAATCTGACCATGATAAGATGACCAACTCTCAGTCAGATGCAGCGGCCCAGGTCTCTACTTTCGGCTACTTGGGAGGATGAGGTGAGAGCATCACTTGGCTGCAGAGTTCAGAACTGACCTCAAAATTCCATCTCAAAGACAAAACAAAACAAAACAAAACAAAAACCATTTCTTTTTTTTGGTGCTGGAGGTCGAACTCAGGGCCTTGTGCTTGCAAGGCAAGCACTCTAACCGTTGAGCTAAATCCCCAGCCCAAAAAAACCATTTCTGCATGTTGTCAAAGTACACTACACAGTCACCACTGTCTGAGGTAGCCATGCGTTTTAACAAACAAAAGTTGGGGTCAGGCTGCTCACTGTTAATTTTATTATGTAGCCCAGGTTGGCTTCGAACTCGTGGCAATTCTCCTGCCTCGGCCTCCCGAATACTGGGATTACAGGCATGCGCCACCGCGCCCAGCCTGTTAATTTTAAACAGATACTGGAATATATGGTTGTAAACATGAACCACGTGACAGCAACCGAGGACTGCATCTTCTGGGACAAAATCTCTGTGGCCTGTGTATCTGACATGGGAAGGAGAGGCTTTCTAGAGGATGCATTTCACAGGACGCGACATTGTCCAAGTGCTCACCTTGCTGACTTTGGCAGGTGGGGGCTGAGGAGCTGGCTGGGCAGGAGCTGGGGCTGACTGGGCTGAAGGTTGGGAAGGATGCTGGGGTGGTGGCTGAGGCTGGGGCTGGATGCCATGGGTGGGGATCTGATGAACCTGGCCAGGAGTTGTCACGTTCACCATGTCATTGGTCTGCACCTCAATTTTGTAGCCAGGAGGCAAGAAGGTGTTGAAGCCCATGATCAAGTCAGGGTGGCCTTTGAAGAGCTGGGACACGCGACTGATCACTCCTGGAGTGTCGATGCTGATAAAAAAGAAAAGTGATGAATGGCAGGCCTGACAACACCCTAGGAAGGAGAAAATGAACTTACCACTAAGTCTTCTCTAAACAGGAAAACATATAAAGAACTCTGAAATCCCAAAGTCATTTAGCTTTAGATTCAAAGAGACTTGATTATAATTCTGAACAAAACTACACTTATAGTAACAATTCAATCACACAGGTATGTAGTGACTAAAGTTACAATTAACAAGCAAAATCCAATCTTTCATACGACAGTATAAAAGTATTGGGCACGTCAGCCAGGCATAGTGGCACATGTCAGCCTAGGCTATATAGTGAATTCAAGGCCAGCCTGAATGATATAGCAAGACCCTGTCTCAAAAAACAAAATAATAAAATAAAATAAAATAAATGGGCATATCTACAGTGTTCAGATGAGTTATTCTCTTATAATAGTAAACCATGCCAGAATACCAGGGTATCTTAAATTAACTAAGAAATTAAGTAGCCTAAATCATTAATAATTCTACTTCTCTGATGGAGACGAAGCACTAAGAAAAATTTACCAAGAAGGAGAAAACAAAACAGTGGCTATAATTTCTACCAATAAGCCAATATATAAATACATAAAATAAAGACAAGATCCTGAAAGTTCAACCCCCAAAAAGGCAACATCAAGCAGGTAGGACTAAGCTATATTCTCCCTCTAAAACCTACATGCCAAGTACAAACTTAAGTACATCACACATGTCTTTTACCTCTGAGATTTAAATTCCTTCATTATGTCAAGGAAATCATTGTAGACCTGAGGCTGACTGCCAAACTGCAGCTTCACCTGGTCAAGATAAGACAGTGCATCCTCCACCTGAGGCAGGGAAAAATCTCAAAGTTATTAAAAGAACATAAGTCAAAAACTATAAAAAAAAAAAAAAAGTGATTTGTGGCTAAATTAACTCAAAACAGTAAGTGAAATATAAATATTTATAGAACGTATTTTAAAAATATATATGTATACTAATAAAATTCAATCTTAAAATATAAAATCTGTAGCTTTGTCTTGGACAGTTCTGTAGCGAATGATCAGTGCCTGATTGATAATCCCATTAATACATCATCTGTTTATTCATTTCGGTAGTATTCACTAAGGTCCAACATGGCAGGCCCAATGTAGACACTAGGGACTCAATGACAAACACAGCATAGCCCCATTCCACGGAAGCTTGTACACATCTCCACTGGAATCACCACACAATAGAAAATCACTGAATCCGAAGAGCACAGGGAAACATCACTGCTCTCCTTCCAAACATTAAGAACACCCACAGGATGACAGACAAACTGAGCCCTGGGTTTGAGTCAAAGTAGGCAAAGGTGAAGACCAGCAAGGAGAGTCAGGGGAGGCAGCCTGGCAAAATCCCAGGCCAAACACCATGTGGTACATTTGCAAACAGCTTCATTTGGCTACAGCCTCAGTCCTGATAGGACTAATAAGAGACAAAACAGAAGAAGCAGGATCTACATCCTGAAAGGGTTTGTAAAACTCGTTCAAAAGCATGTTAGATCTTTATCATCTGCATTTTCCTGTACTCAATTTGGCCAGTGTTGAGGGAAAAAGAAAAAAAAAGTGTGAAAGCACAGGGATGACTGGGTAAGCCATGTGAGAACAGTGGTTAGAATTACAGTACTGACCAAAAGAACAGAGAGAAGCGCACAGATTCAAAAGCTTTCTGGAGGCAGAAATGACAGGATTCAAGGACTGCCAAGATGTGAGAGACAAAGAGAGCTACCATTCAGAAGTACCCCACAACAAAGAGGCAGGGTTTGAAGGGTTACGAAGTTATGAGTCTGATTTAGGATGACTTAATTTTTAGTTACTCAGCACACATCCAAGGGAGACACTTATTAAGTATTTTCTATATTCACTGGGATGAATGTTTTCAGTTATATGAATATTAGGTTTAGGAAAGTCCAGAAATACCTGATTTGATGTAAGCCAACTTTTTTTTTTGACATATCATGAAACAGAACATTTGTGTTCAAATAAACCATTAAGTGATGCTATAGACCGAACGTGTCCCCAAACTCACAAGTTGAAATCTAATCACCAACCAGGCATGGTGGTGCATGCCTGTAATCCCAGCACTTGGGAGGCTGAGGCAGGAGGATTGCCTAGAGTTCAAGGCTAGCCTAGGCTACATAGTGAGTTCAAGGCCAGCCTGAACTACATGGCAAGACCCTGTCTCAAAAAGTAAAACCAACAACAACAACAAAAACCACCTAATCACCAAAGTGATAATATTAAGTAGAACCTTTGGGAGGTGAGTCATGAAAGCAGAGCCTTCGAGCATGGGGCTAGCAACTCAACAGAAGGTCTAGAAGGAACCAGTGCTGGCCCCTTTTGCCTTCTAAGCTTCTGACACACCGGGACAGTGCTCTAAGGTACGTACTACCTTAGAAACAGAGCCTGCACTAGAGACTGATCTGGGATTTTCCACCACTCAATCTATCACAAGTAATTTCTACGTCTTATAAATTACCCAGGGCCAAATATTTTGTTAAAGCAGCACTAATGGACTGAGACCAGTGGTTTCGAGAGTTGTCCAAGCCGGGTGCAGTGGTGCACACCTGTAGTCTCCACTACTCAGGAGGCTCGTGCAGCAAGACCCCATGTCCCCATTTCCACAGGGCACAGTAGGTCAGTGTTTCAGAGCACAGACTGTATACTTGGTCAGTTCCTACTTGTTTGCTATACTACATTTATAAATGACACTAGCAATTTCTGTTGACAGTCAGTGCACTATTTAGTTTGTATTAGAAACTTTCCATATTAAAATGCTTCATTACTTGCCAAGTTGAGGGGGCACAAAATTCAAAGTCTGTAGTAGGAACAAAGACTTGGGGAGATATTTAAGAACAGCATTCACTATCACATAACAAAGAAGAGTTGCCAAAAATAAAAAAAAAAAAATGATATACCATAATGACTATACAAAGAGAAAAAGCTCAGAAACCCAAAGGAAAGAAGTTGTGGGGGAAAAAAAAAAACCCAGAACAAAAAAAAGAAGTTGCATGTGATATGTGTGTGTATTTGGAATGTAAAGGCATTGAAAGGCACAGTGAACCAGCATGACACCTGTACGTAAGAATAGTGAGGAAGTTGTCTAATTACGTAAAGTACAGGTCAACTCTTGATAAAAGCATGTATGCAGTGCCAGGAACCACAACTTGTATTTAGAAGCTAGATATCTAAGGGCAAACTTGGGGAGACTTTGCTGATGAATTTTCCTGACTCACTTCAACAGGCATTTATTTTAAAAGTACTGAATACCTTAAAACCACCTGCAAACCTTCTGAAGTCTGCAGTTTCACTGGAGACAAAGAGAAACCATGCTAAAGGAAACTGCTAAGTATGTGCCAAATATCTGTGCTGCTGGCAATTTAACAAATCACTCAATTACAACAAACATGCCTCATATTATTCAAATCCCTCCTTGTCACTTATCCACCAAAGACAAAAGAATATGAAAAATACTGATGCTTAAAATAACCTAAGCACTCTCATTGAACACTATTATACAATATAAAAATGGTTTCCTGAAGTCGACTCAAATGCTTATAAAGCATTTAAAGACTAATCCAAAAATGGCAGGCAATGTGGGAATACTGAATTAAATTAGATAAAAGTACAAGAAGCATTTTCCCTTTTCTCATTAGAATGAAAATTCAACAAGTTACTGTACTTAGAAATACAGTCAAGAGCTTGTAACTAAAAAAAACAGAAAAGATACCAACTCTACCCAAGACTTACCCTATAACTGAAATCCAAAACCCTTCTTTGCCAGTTTCTATAAAACAAAACACAATCCATACACTCATACCCTTGACTCCTAGGAGGAATGTGAACAGACTGTGCTTTCACAGAGCTTGTGGAGAGAGACTACAGAAATAAGTATATTTTTGTTAGCACGAGAGCAAGCTTATAAGCTTCATTTTGGGAAAATTAAGGCATCACTTGAAGAATACAGTTTTGTTTTGGTTTTTTGGGGGGCTGGGGATCGAACTCGGGGGTCTTGTACTTGCCAAGCAAGCACTCTACCCACTCAGCTAAATCCCTAGAAGAATACAGTATTAATACTGGGTTAAATCACACCAAGTTTTTAAAGTATTTTCAGACTCAGTGAAGTGTTCAGTTCACAACAGTACTACATTTTTTGATACAGCCATCGCTCTACAAGCAGAGTGTGAAAACGTTTTAAGGAAAACACCAAATTTTCTCAAAGGGCTCAAATAATACACACTCTCTTTATTGTCTATACTTCAGTCAACTCTTAATTACTTAAGCCCACTTAGACAATAAATTATAGATTTCCTCTATATAGCTTCGTTTCGGTATGCCTTATGGTATTTATGTAGCATTTTATGTCCTCAGGCTAATATTAAACAAGTCCCTGAACCCACAAATGAGGAAAGCTATCGTGGAAAACTCAACTCAGTAGTACAGTACTCCTCCCATCCTCAGTTGCTACATGCTCAGCCCCTCAGGGGATGCCTGAATCTCACACAGTGCTATACTCTAGACACTATGCTGTTCCCCATACATACAAACTTATGATAAAGTTTAATTTGTAAGGTACGTACAGCAAGAATTAGTAACAATAAT
The DNA here is from genome assembly GCA_004026905.1 of Hystrix cristata. Lineage (NCBI taxonomy): Eukaryota > Metazoa > Chordata > Mammalia > Rodentia > Hystricidae > Hystrix > Hystrix cristata. The sequence goes on from PVJO010006421.1 coordinate 82,820, forward strand.
TTACCTTAGATCTTAGCAATTTTGGCTTACATTTTTTTCCTTTTCAAATCAAGAACTTTGGCGGTTGGGGATTCAGGTCGGCGTTACAGCACAAGACCCTGAGTTTAAACACCCAGAACAACACCAAAAAAAAAAATCAAGAACCTTCATCTTTATCACTTAAAGGAAGCTCTTCACAGCTTCTCTTTAGCATATCAGAACTGCCAGCATCAGTTATTCTTGCACCTTGGCCGTGATAAGTAAAATGAGGATTATCTGCATGTAAGAACTGTGATACTGTGATAGTGCATTTGGTGATCCGACAGCCAAGACTATGAAGTGACCAACAGACAGGGAGTACAGTGTCGATGTGCTGGGTAAATGGGTGACTTACATCCCACTTGGGACAGCGGGGCAGTGTGAGACTTCGTCACACTACTTAGAGCGGCGTGGAATTTAAAACTTACTAAGTGTTTATTTCCAGAATTTTTCATTTAATATTTCTGTACTACAGTTGACTGTAGGTAACTGAAACAGCACACACCAGAACTGCACAAGCAGAACCACAGATCAGGGGGCTACTGTATCAAGGGAAACAGAAGGTGGAAAGGTTTGCAACACATGGATGTGTCCTCGAAAGGGATACTGTTTATTCCTACCTGCAACTTGACACAATTAGGCAATTATGATCAAACGATGGCCTAGTATCTTATCTCTTTATTGTTTTGTTTTCTGTACTTAATTTAAAATTTTATATATGTGTAAAGTTAGAAAAATCAAAACCTGGAGCACCTGCTGCACCAAGCACATGTTTTCAAAAGTTACACTGAAAAGAGACCAGCTTATCTACAGACACCAGCTCCCTCCTCCAGAGTACTTCACACTTTTCAAAGCATTAAAGCCTACAGCATGTACTCAGCAGAAGCAATGAAAACACTTCATTCGCAATTAGTTTCCATCAACTTTATCACAAAGGTTCTCCCAAAAGAAGCCCATGCTTTCCTGAGGCTGGGTTTGAAGATGCCAGCAAATCAAGCTATTCATAAATAAGAATAAAAAGATTAAACTGCAAGACATATTACTGAGGTGATTTATTGTACAGGCCTGTAGCCAATCACGGGTGTGCTCAATAAAATCTTATATGACACTAAGAACAATGAGTTCAAAAGCAAGCATCCAAAAACTAGACTTTAAAGTTTATGCTGTGCTGGGCATAGTGCTGCATGCCTGTAATCCTGGCACTTGGGAGGCTGAGGCAGGAGGATCACCCAAGTTCGAGGTCAGGCATGGCTACACAGTGAGTTCAAGGCCAGCCTGAACTGCACGGCAAGAACCTGCCCCCCCCCGAAAAAAGAAGAAAGTTTATGTTGCATGAAAATAGCCCTTCAATCCCAATATGCTAACTACTACATATTCATAGTCCACAACATTTCTTAACAGTATTTCTTTCTTGATTAGGCACTGGTACCAAAATGGGAGAGCCAAGCAGGTTTCAAAGCAAAAAAAAAAGTACAACTTCTTATGACTCAACACCTTGTCTTTTGTGCTATGTTGGAATAGGATGAATTCAATATTTTCTAAAGATAAACTTTTAATCCAAGAAAAGTAGCTGTACCCCACCTTGAGCCTCTGAAATTGCTGCTGTCCCTGCACTGGTGCAACCGGTGGCGCTGGATGGGTGTGGCTCTGGACCACCTGGCCTCCGTGGGGCTGCACAGCTGTCGGGTGATGGTGGCTGCTATGAACGGCTGCTATGGTGGGCCCATGGCTGCCAGAGCTCTGTGGCACAGCTGAAACCTGAGATGGACAAAACACAGGCAAGAAATTTCAAGGGCTGTGCATTCTTCTCTAAATGCATTGAGAGAAATAACACAAATGCACAAAGCATGCCCACATATCTCTGCGCACAAAGATAATTGGAAGCCCAGATTTTCCACAAAAGGGAATTAGTGAAATAAATTATATCTATAAGAGAATTTCTGTAGCTATTAAAAATCATATAACTTAATGCTTCTTAAACTATCTCTAGGAAAGGTCCGGTTTTTCTTAAATTCCAATCTGTCATGAACTACTACTTTTATAAAATACCATACAAATAAATTAAGTGAAAAAATGAAATAAAAATATATAAGCCCATAATGTTCACGATTAGATTCTACAGATGTAAATTATGATGTTCCTCTTGCTATCTAGCTTCTGTACTTATCTCGGTAGAGGCCAATAAAAACTTGTACAGATCACACCCTGCGGCCCACACTTTGAACAGCACTGACATACATCAATCACTCTTGCTCTCTGACAAATTTATTAGAAATAAAAGCAGAGTCCCTTTCCTTCCACTTCTACTATAAAAAAAAATGCTGTGAATTTATTAATTTCCAGAGCATTTTCACTTTCCTATTTCAAAACTCTTAATCATTATGGAAGATAACTAGTATCAACATACCTGATCGCTTCATCCCCAAAATAAGGAGAATAAACAAAATGCAACTTACTTTCTTTAACCAATATAGCATCTAGCACAATTTAAGAGAGAATAAGCGGTTTTTTCAAATCCTTGCAAGCCTATAAAAAATGGTCTTGGGGGAGAGAAAAAGCCAACTATTTGTAAATCTACAGTAATATGAAACACATCAGGAGTAAAAGGAACTAGTTAAACGATTTGACCAGCTGTAATAGAGGAAGGGCTATTACTCTGAGCTTCTATAGTCCAACATGTATGTTTTTATAGGTTTTACAAATTTACAGGTTTTCACAAGACTTAGCTATAGTTTATAAATGTTTGAGATGGCTGGTTTTATAAAAGCACTTTATAGTTTCTACACATGAAACAATCCCTTGTACTGGAAAGTCATGAACCTGTTCAGATAATAAAAATAACTACCCGAGGAAAAGAAGCAACTGTTTTTTCTTCTAAATCCTAATTTAAAGATTCAATCTGTAAAAGAAAACAAGAAAAAGTAATACAACAAAACAAAACAAAACAAAAAATTCTATCTGTGGCTGGATGCGGTTCCCATCCAAAATCCCAGCACTCTGGGAGGCTGAAGCAGGAAGATCAAAACTTCAAGTCCAACCTGGTAAATTAGCAACTTAAGGGAGATCCTGTCTCAAAATTAAAAAATAGGGCTAGGGATGTAGCTCAGTATGAAGGCTTCAATTCAATTCCCAGTTTAAAAAAAAAATTCAACCTGTTAGTTTTCTGACTGTTGTCTTAGTCCTACATTGCAAATATTGCACCACTTCAAACGAGAGCCCTCAGGAACCCCGAAGGACCCAGCCTTTGCTCCCTAACCTGGATTTCCCCCTTCTTGGTTTTCTTATAATAAATTCCTAGAAATGAACCGCTAGGTCAAAAAGTAAGTAAACGACCTGATACCTGGCCAAGGTGGCAAGTCAGTGGTGGAGCTCAGGGAGGGACCTGGGTTGCAGCCTACCGAGTGTGCCTGCCTTGCATGCATGAGGAGGCACCAGGTTCCAACCCCAGTACCACAGAGAAAAATAAAAACATAAAAATGAAGGGAACAATAGACAGTGGTTCTCTCTGCAAGGAGAGAAAAGGTCAGAATGTGACACGCAAACTTCAAAGGTTACTATATTTTAACTCACGTAGCAGTGAGTACCCAAGTACAAGTGTACTTATTTTTGCTATGTTTAAACAGCCAATAAAATTTTCTATTTCAAATTCAAAGCTTAGTGAAAAACATTTCAACTGATGAGCTGTGGCTCCCCCTTACTTCCAGTCCTGGGCGGGCCCAGCTCACCTGGTAGCTGGGTGTCACTGAGTACTGAATGCCAGTGGCTGACTGCATGGTCTCAGACACTGCTTCATACACAGGGGGTGCGGGGGCAAGCACACGGTGCTGGTGAGGAAAAGCCTCTGTGCTGCCAGGGATCCTCCGCTGCTGGGCCGCATACACCGGTGACTCCTGGTCCTCCAGACGCCGCTTCATTCTGCATTCATGCTCAGGGATGCACTACAAAGCCTGCAGAGAGCAATCACAATGACACGCAAGTCAACTCTTGCTCCAAAGGAAGCATACAATCTTGGACCAGTCGCCCCAGTTTAGTGTAGACTCCACTCCCAGACCCCAAGGACTACAGGACTATCTACTTCGCTGTAGGGATGATCACTGGATAGGCAGTTCACATATGTACACGTACACGTACACGTACACACACACACACACACACACACACACACACACGGTACAGTGAACAAGTTATAAATGAAAAAGACAAAAACATACTTTTCATTAATTGGTACTGCTAAATTGAAAAACCATCTCCAGTTTAAAAACACAGGAGCTGGGGATTTAGATCAAGTGGTAGAGCACCTGCCTAGCAAGCGCAAGGCCCTGAGTTTGATCGTCAGCACCAAAAATAAATAAATTAATTAAATAAAACACAAACAAACTTTTCCCTCTTTTTCTAGTTTGCTCCTCTAATGCTATTATTATAGACAGCTAAATTAGGTAGAAATATTACAGACAGGCAGACAGAGCTGGGCCCAAAATGAGAACACATCAAAACTGGCTAGCTGGGTGTGGTGGCTCACACCTATAATCCCAGCACTTCGGAGTTCAGTTGAAGCAGGACGGAGGGCAGCCTGGGCTACACAGTGAGTTCAAGCCCAACCTCAACTACACAGCAAGACCCTGCCTCAAGAAAAAAAAAAAAAAAAAAGTGAAAAAAAAAAAAACCCAAAAAAACTGTGGCTAAAGGCGCATCTGAAGATTAAAATCACAATGGCCAGATTTACATATGTCCCTAAAGGATAAACAGAGTCTTCAGATTATTGGTACCATCCTTTTGAGATTTCTCTATAAACAAGCCATTATCTCATTAGAGCCACGTGGGCCATCCTCTCCTACCCACTAAAACTAAGACTAAAAACAAAACTATAGATTATTGACCAAGATTAATAATGTCATCCATATGCCCTCACTACTACTGGTTCAATATTAGCCAAGCAGTTATAATTTCATTGAGTATAGTTGTGATCCATGTTGTACCCACCTCGTGATTTTGCTATTAAATTTTCTTCAGAGAACTGGGCTTGTTGGCAACTCATTTGGGACCCCTTCTGTCTCTCAGGAGCTATTTCTATTCCCCATTCCCATTCCCAATAAAATTTCCTATTCTTAACCTCCGTTGTTCCCTCGAATTCATTCTTCAATTTCAGAGAACATGAACTAGGCATATCTGATATCTAGTAGGTTGGGAGTTATATTCTCCCCTGTATCACTATCATTCCTAATAGTAATTACATATTCACATGCTGTAAAATTCATCTCTTAACTTCTCTCAAAATCTACAATTGGGGTGTAATTTTTAAAATATCTGTTGTTTCAACAACTAAATGCTATCACAGGAAGAGCAACGGGCTAGGAATAAGAAGACAAAGGTTCTAGACTTATCAATTTAAGAAGCTGTGCAATTTCCACAAATGCCTTGTTTCATGTGATTTTAAGTTTCTTCAACTAGAAAAAAAGAAAATTGGAAACAGATCACTCTAGGTTGCTGGTGGCAAACTTACAACTCGTGCACCACAGTGGGAATACAGAGCACATACAGGATGTAGAGCCCTCTCCACATGCATGCAAGCCAAGGATGAGTTGTTTTTTCTTTTTTTAGATTTTTTGAGACAGGGTCTCACTGTGTAGTTCAGGCTGGCTTTGAACTCTCATAATCTCCTGCTTCAGCCTGTAATCCCTGAATGCTGGGATTACAGGTGTGTACCACCACACCCAAAAAATCATTTCAGGATTTTTTTTGGGGGGTGGGGTGGTTGCTGGGGCTCAAACTCAGGGCCTTGTGCTTGGTAGGCAAGTGTTCTACCACTGAGTTATACCCCCAAACCCCCATGAGCTACTTTTTTTCTAAACTAAAACCTCCTTATTCGGGTTTAACTGCAGTGTTGGCACTTTGCAATAAATAAGTGGGGCTGGGGTTGGGGTTGCAGTTGGGCAATGGGTCCCTAAAAGGTTTGCCATCACTACTCTAGGTTTTCTTCTGGCCCTAACAACCTTTGATGTAAGGGGAGGTTTCGTTAATTTAATAATACTTTGGTAGATTACATTTTCCTTCCAAAAGGACACAAACAGAACTTTACCCAGGAATCTACTTGAGTCTTTTCAGAGCTTTCCAGTATCAGAATACACCACAGTTAAGAGAACATGAAAGCCATTTAGTGTAATGTTGGCCGTTGGTCTATCATATATGGCTTTTATCAGATTGAGATATACACCATCTATTCCTAATTTCTGTAGTGTTTTTATCATGCTGGTGGGGCTGTGGGGAAAAAGGAACACTCCTCCACTGTTGGCGGGAATGTAGACTGGTCCAGCCACTGTGGAAATCAATATGGAGATTCCTCAAAAAACTACAACTGGAGGTTCCAATTGACCCAGCTATTCCCCTACTGGGGATCTTCCCGAAAGAATTAAAATCGTCATACCACAAGGACGTACGCACCACCATGTTCATAGCAACACAATTTGTAATAGCTAAGTCTTGGAAACAACCTAAATGCCCAACAACCAACGAATGGCTGAAGAAGATGTGGTTTTTCTACACAATGGAGTACTACACTGCCATAAAAAAGGACAAACTAGAGTCATTCATATATAAATGGATGTTCCTTGAGAACATACTCTTAAGTGAAATAAA
>PVJO010006422.1:0-89426 GCA_004026905.1 Hystrix cristata
GATGTGTACTTATAAGTGTCTGATTTATTTCACTTAATAGTATGTTCTCCAGGAACATCCATTTACATACAAATGACTCTAGTTTACCCTTTTTTATGGCGGTTTTAGAATTGTAAACCTCCTGGAGAACTAGACTCATAGTATAACACCATCTTTCCAACCCCTAATGCATTCCCAACTTACTCTACATGAGCCAGTGATGTAAAAGATCAAGGCTTCATTACTCTGAAATGTTTCGTCTATCTACTTGCCTTTTCCAACACCTTTTATTGGTAATTACAATACTCAATTAATTGATGTCTACATTTCTGGAGATCCAAACACTGAGGATACCTCCAAGGAAGTCCCTGCCAGGTGCTTAGGCATGCACTGTAGACCTTCTTAATTAATGTTCCCATCCCACCTCCCATGACCATACACCTAGATTCTACCAAAAAATGACACGACTCTATACCTCATCGACACACGATTCTCTACCTCATTTAAAGTATGGTCTTAAAGAAATCAATACCTAGTTCTAATGTTTATTATCCAGTTGATCAAATCATGTAAGCCAGTAGGAACACATTAATAAAAATATCTTATTATTTTTTATGAGTTATAGTCAATGAATACTGTTTTTAAAACCTATATAAGTTTAAAGGAATGAGAAAGAATCTACAAGTCATTGCGATTCAGAGTAGAATAATTGATAATTCTCACTATTTGTGTTTATAAGAAGAGGTCTCTGTCCAAACAATAATGATTAAAAGAAAAATGTAAAATCAAATGTTCATTTTAATTTGCATCAATAATAAATGTGAAAACTTATACAACCAAATAAAAATTGGTATAATTTTCTTTCAAAAGAATAAAGGAAATCTTTATCCAAACGGCAAGTTTCTCTTAAGTGATTTATGAGTGATTACACTGCACCGAAGTACAAATTGTCTCTGAAACCAGAGAGTTTACAGTGTTAGGCTTCTTGGCTCCTCTTTTGTTGAAACATTCCAGATAGGTGTTTTCAAAATATTCTGCTTATGTGTCCAGGCAGGAACTGAATGCATGCATTTAGAATGCATGAAGTTTGAAAGTAAATGTTAGACTAAGCTAAAACACTGTTCATATTTTTCAAATATGTGACTTTCCCACGGTGCTGTCATGGAACCTTCTCTTACCTTGGCAAATGAGAGTAATATATGCACCCAGTGAACAGGACATTGTGTCACTTATGTGCATGATTTGCCTGTATAACACTGTGATCCCACGGGAAAGAAGGCTTAGAAGTCATTAAAAAATGATTCCCAGTCACTTTATGCTCCTAAACGCGAGCAGGGAAGGGGAAGAGTGTGTGAAAACACTGGCCAGAGCTGATAAGTAAGTCAGTGATAAGGTCATGAAGGTTGGTTTCCAAAGAATCACTTGCATGTCACTGCTATCTTCATTTTCAAACTGTGCTGAAAGTTATATGCTTGCCTCCTTACAAATAATTATTTCACAGTCCTCGGCTTATAGTAGGCCTTCTTTAATTAATGGTGTTTATATATTTAAGTGACACTCTCCTTCATTTCTTTAAATATCACATTCTTGGCAAAAGGCCATCCAAAGACATTTTTGGGAAAATATTCCATCACAAATTTAGTTAACTTCCTCAAAACATACCAAGGAAAGAAAGCCACTGACTGTTGAAAGGACTACAGTGATACTGAAAAGTCTCGTTAGCTATTATTTTGAATTTTAAACAAGACAGACTTTCATCTGATTTTAATTGTAGTCTAGGTGTGTCTGGGACCTTGAAACATGTACGTGTAATTTAATTTTCTTCTCCAGACTCGAGTCTATCTCCTGTGAAATGTCAAAGTACAAAGGTTCTCATATACCTATAATCTTCTCTGTCTGAAACTCTCTTACCCATAAATGTTTTCCTTTGTCAATTCTAAATATGAAACCTTGTTCTTTCCTTGTTTTATAGATCCACAAATAAATACACACACACGTATAATAAGCATCTCATGAGATTGTCTGACTATACAAATTCGATAACTTAGGCTTGAATTCCCTCACTGAAGAAGCTATCACTGGGGACAGACCCACTTGTGCCTGGCTTTGAGCTAAATGACAGCCTTTCCTTGCATTTCCCCTGCCCATTCCTGCCCACGGTGCTAAGCATTTAGCAGCTCATCTCCACTCTCAGGCTTTGCCCTCTCCATTATAAGCATATGTTAAAACGTACTTTCTAAACAATTAAAGGGCAATTCTGGTGAATGATACGCATTTTAACCTCATCCTAGCCCTCAAAACTTTGGAGAGGAAGGCACACAAACTTTTACAAAGACAAAGAAATAAGATTTAGTCATAACTAGAGGAAGTAGGGAGGAACTCTGAAAATCCTAGGAAGAATGAATGATATTTTTCCACAAGTATCCTTCGTAGGCAAATGAATTTACATTATGTTCTTTAATTGGGAACTAAAACCGTCAAAGGCATTCCCCTAAAAAAGAGGAATGCTGCTTTTTTACTACATTGACAAATAGCCAGTGAGAGTTCAGTAATTTTCTATTGAACTATGTGGAATCAAGATTAGCAAACTAAGATGCAAGAGATCCCAGGCATAACTTAATTTTTCTTGGAAAGGAATTTGTCCTTAAATCCCTATATACTTGCCTGCCCAGCTCTCCTAGGATGGCCTTTCAGGAACCTCTCTTCCCACTCTTCCCCACCTTCCCTAATGTTTCCGAGAAGAGAAAGGCCTCGGTGCCCTGCTTCACCTTCTGTTCCCAGGAGCTCCTCCCCGATCCTGCTCCATGGACAGCAGTGGGTGGCACATTCCAAACACAGAAGCCACTCAAATCTCACCCCAGTCTGAAGGGACCAGAGAGGAAAAACAAATAGACAGAGAAACAGAAGCGGCATTGTCTGCCTTTAGCAAAACTCTGCCTATCAGCATAGTGATCTGACTCTGTCTTTACAGTCCTAGAAGCGTGTTATGATCCAAAAGGATGATAGGGGAATAAAAAGGAAGAAGTAAAGTTATTTACCTTCATCTACAGTTTACCAAAAAGTGGGGGAAAAAACCCACAAAGTTTTGATGAATTATATTATTTGACATTATAATTTTTTAATTCTTATAGTTTGCTTCCATCAAAATAGTTATTCTAACTACCTGTAAATACATGGTTATTTATGTGGTATACTTGTAGAGAGTCAAAGATATAAAGTTCACAGTCATATTTTGCAAGTGCTCTATAGTTCATTGACTATAATAATTTGCATCTGGCGTGGCATGAATTAAAACTACCTGAGAAAAACTCTTTCTTAGTGAGTGGTTGGCAGTATACCTAATACAATGAGGCTTTGTAGAAGGCTCTGCGCACCATCAGGAATGTGGAGCTCATCTGTAACAATAGCTTTACAGAGGACCTTCCTAGCATGTAGATGGATGGAGAATAGCAGAGCACCCAAGTTCTCTCTGGCGCCAGACTAGCCAGGTGCACATTCCACAGCCACCACTTACTAGGCAACCACCTCAGGCATATTACTTAATCTCTTAGTTCTTCAGCTTTCTCAACTTCAAAATAAGAATAATAAATAATACCCACTTCATGGGATTTTTGTGAAGATTAAAAAGGGCTTGAAATGGTGCACGGTGTGTAGTTGTGCTCCATAAATTCCAGCTATTGTCATCACTTATAAGGTCAGAGTGAGCACTCCAAGGTGGTACACAGTCATTTATGTTCTATTATATTTTAATACAAAAATGTTATGCCAGTTGTTTTTGGAAATACTGGGTTTGTGAAGGTTTTGGATCTTTTCCTCACGATCACAAGAGTTCATGTTATTGTCCCAGATTATCTGTGGCTTCAGGACTCCAAGTAAAAAGAGAAAGTCCTGCTGCTCTGATGCACAAATCATTGGTTAACGTTAACAATATAATAAAATAACTTTATTCTTACTTTTCAGATCTACAGGAAAATGGGGAGTAAAAAAGCAATAATATTCTGTCTTAAAGCAAAAAGTAATATAAGAACAAGGGAGAGGACAATTGGCGTGTGGTTTCATCTACAACTTTTAACTTCCTAGGCATTAAGAAAACCATTTCCTTTGTGTGTCCAGTTGATATATTAAAAGAAAAATACTGAGTATTTAAAAATATGTGTGAGACTTTTTTCATGGACAAATTTTTCCCTGAGGCAATGAAGAGTACTTATAAACTGACTGTTGTATAAAATAGATAATTAATGCTTATTCAGAGACTGTCATGTCAAATCCACTTAGACTCATCACAACTTTTCAGTTACTAAAGATTTCATACAGAGATTTAAGTATGACAGAATTTTCAATAGTTTAGTTCCAGATGGACTATTTCTGTTGAGGCGCACCCTCTAATGCCTTCTAGAGTGGCTAATTTTGCAGACCCCAATATTGATGATGATAACTAATGATGACTAACAGCCTTTATTGCTTGCCATTTAAAAATGTGTCAAGTACACCGCAAAGAATTACCTCATTTGGCCTTATGACTGAAGACCTGCAAGCCTAAAGAGGTTTAGCTTTTTATTGTTGGTATATGTCTGTGATGCATAATAATTACATTTGTTTGGGGGAACTGGTACATATATATCAATCATGTGTTGATCATTTTTGATCCCCTTTTCCCCCTCCCTAAAAATTAGGGATTCCCTTTTGTTTTATTGTGATGATTTACACAAGAATAAAATCAATTGGGTAAAGAAAGGAAAAGAGTATTTCCTGGAAATAACTAAATTTTACTAATGCTTGAAGTCATTATAATTTCTGAGAAATGTATTATTACAATTACTGGCTTTTCTGAACTTTCCACTGACTGACTAAAGAAAACTTAACATTTTTAAAGCAGTAGCTCACATCTTTGTGAGTAGTTAATGTGTGAAGAAAAGACGCTCTTTCATGAATCACAATCTCAGCCTAAGCAGACACACATCATCAACACAGTCATTTAAAGCTGAGCTAACTGTAGCCCAGAGAACATAAGGTACAGGTTACACAGTAAATGACAAAGCTGAGCTTCGAACTCCTCCCATTAGTCTCTTGGTACAGCCAATACTAATAGCCACTATGTCAAACTGCCTCCAACATATTTATCATCTTTAGTAAAGCCTTTCATAAATTAATCCAACTCTTGCTCATAAAAGCTGCCTGAGACACACAGAAGAAATGAAGAGTCTGAGTATCAGAGAGGTTAAGTGTTCAGCCAAGATCACAAGAATTTTGAAGTGGTAAAGCTCATACTCCCAACCACATTTTATGTCTTTTTGTTCCCCACTTTTCTAACAGAGACGCTTCTTTCTCAGATGACAATAACCAAATGGCTACATTTTACTGCTTGTCTTAGGCTCTCACTTTGATATAGCTGTTAAATTTTGGCTGCATAAAGTACAGCTGCTGCTTCTCAGAGATTTCCCTGCCTTTTGATGCTGGCAATGAAATTCAACTACAGGGAAAGTCAACAGCGAAGGTTTATCCGTCTGCCCAGAACGTTTTTTCTCCTCTCTGGGCACTGCCTCCCATCCTACCCGGGGTCTCTTGGGGACTTCATATGCATCCTGACTCAGGACAAGTTCTGCATTCATAGTTTAACTCCAAGTCTGTTGGTTCTCAATATGTTTTTCTCTGTTACATGTTGAAAAATAAGCACGGTTTGTAGTTAAAGCATATCGTAATTTTATGTTCTTTCCCATTCTGTTGTGATTGCTTTTTATCTTCATTTGTAAGTGTCCTTTTCCAAAGTTTTCTCCATGCTTTTAACATTTTGAATTTATTTAGAAGATCCATTTTACTCATACATTACTCAGCAAAACAATTTTTAAAATGTGTCTATTTTTAAAACATATTAAACATGTTGGAATGACCTGCTGCTGTTTTAACCGCCCTCCAAATCACCTCCAATTCGCTTTTCCCATTTCTAGTTTCATCTATTGTAATTAATTCGTATGTCACAGCTAAATATTTAGTTACTTGAAAGGATCAGCTGTAAGGAGAAAGAAAAATACTTTCAGTATTAAGATCTATATTTAGCAATCAAATGAATAATTCTGTGCCACTGTTAATGTACCAATATCCTAATGGTTCAATGGCTTAGCTATGTACAAATATCTAATGTTTATAAAAAAAATTTTGTTATCTCTTTATTTAGCAAGATTATACTAGCACACAAATCCCAGGACTACTGGTGGTGTCCTTCACATTTTACACAGGTGTTTTTTCCACTCAGCCAACTAGGTGCTTCAGAAACAATAAGTAATATTACGTTTTTACCACATTTTTATAATGTCAGGTTAGGCTAAGAGAGCAGTTACTTCAAATAGTCAGAGTGCCGAACCTAGGATTTCATGATATTGATTGAATTATATGTAAATCTCGATGAAGAACAATGTCCAAGTATGAAGGGGGTTGGGAGAATCTCTTAAACTTAGGTTTAAAAGCGTTGCCGAACGCATTTAAGATGACTGCATTGAATATAGGTGGAGATATTTTTATTCTAAATCTAAATCTGAAAGGTAGCTACGCCTTACTCCTTGTTATGGACCCCAAATGAAAAGGACAGGTGTGTGTCACAGTAGCCAAAGAGCTGCAGAACAATCACAACTCTTCTCCAGGGTCCTATCCAGCACCTACTCTCCTGTCACTGTGTGCTTCCACCTGGCCCACTTAGAGGCTCCCAAGCCACTGAATACGTCTGCCTCCCAAGTCTTGGTAAAACAGGTTTATGGTATAAAAAATAAAAAGAGATAATTGAAATACCTCTAATTCATTCAGAGGTGATCACCACCATCAATATTTTGGTGTGTTTTAAAACTTAGGACTATTAAATTGATGAGGTACCTCAATTAATATAATCTTATCTAAAGTAATTTTTCAGTAAGCACCAATACCTTTCACAGTATACCTGTAATCTTAGGCAAATTTATATCTCTGGAAATGTACTTTTAAGAAATAATCAGACACCCTCTAGAAAGACTTTATGCATGTACTTGTGTGTATAGTGATACACATATGCAGATTTGTGTGTGTACATACCACATATATTTGTGTATACACATAAGCATGCACATAATAATTTTCACTTTAAATGTAAAAAAGCTTTTTTTGCACAGCAAAAGAAACTACCAACAGAGTGAACAGACAACCCACAGAGAGGGAAAAAAATTTTGCCAGCTATTCCTCTGACAAAGGACTAACATCTCAAATATATAAAGAACTCAAAAAAATCAGACCCCCAAATTTAAAGACCCAATCCAAAAGTGGGCAGCAGAAATGAATAGACACTTCTCAGATGAAGAAGTAGAAACAGCAGATAGACATATGAAAAAATATTCAACATCACTGGTCATTCGAGAGATGCAAATTAAAACAACCCTGAGATTCCACCTCACTCCAGAAAGAATAGCTATTATCAACAAATCAGCCAATAACAGGTGCTGGAGGGGCTGTGGAGAAAAAGGAACCCTTCTGCACTGTTGGTGGCAATGTAGACTGGTACAACCACTATGGAAATCAGTGTAGAGATTCCTCAGATTTCATTTGACCCAGCTATTCCACTTCTTGGTATCTTCCCAAAAGAATTAAAAGCATCATACTGCAGTGATATATGCACACCCATGTTTATAGCAGCACAGTTTGTAATAGCTAAATCTTGGAAGCAGCCCAAATGCCCATCAACAGCAGAATGGATAAAGAAAATGTGTTTTTTTTATACAATGGAGTACTACTCTGCCAAAAAGAATGGTAAGCTTGAGATATTCCTAGGTAAATGGATGCATCTTGAGACCATACTCTTAAGTGAAATAAATCGGACACACATGTTTAAATACCTCATAGTTTCTCTGGTGTGAGAAACTGAAAGTGTATATAAAGACTTAAATGTATTATATTGGGAAAGGGAAGTAAATGTCCAAAATGGGAAAGGGAACAAGGGAGGGGAAAGGAACAGAGGGACAAGAGAAATAAGAAATGGAAGGAAAAAATGGAAACAAAGGTTTGTAAATAGGGAGGGAGGAGAGGGTGAGGGGAGGGGAATGGGAAAAAAAGAAGCAACAAGATGTCAGGTACAGGTACAAATCCCCCATGATGAATGTTATCACTATGTACATCTAAAATGTACCATTAAAATAAAATTTAAAAAATTTAAATATATACATAAAAGCTTTTTTTCTAATTGTTTGATCATAGTTCTATATCATTTAAACGGTTGCATAACATCTAATCATACAGATATATATATGCCATAAATTATGTTACTAACTGGTCTTCTACTATTGGAATTTACATTGTTTCCTCTTCCCTAAGTAAGCTATTAATCCTATGTAAACATCTCTGTGTGTGTCTTTAATTCTTCAAGGTCTTTACAAGGTATCTCTGGCTATGTTTGTAGGATGAGCTTATATTTCCACTAGCTGCGTAGAAGAATGTTATTTTACTTACACTCTTTAAGATTCTATCAGCAAAAGCATCTCCACAGCATATGCTAAAGATAAGTAGATATGATAACAAGCTGTTTAAATCTTTATTTCTTTAGGTATGATCAAATTTGAACTTTTGTCCTATCATTGGTCAATTGTATGTCTCCCTCTGAATGCCTTAGCACATTTGTCATTCATGTTACTGGTCCACTTTTCTAACTTACTCATACTTCTGGTTTTTTTTTTTTACATTAATGAAAATTCACTGTGTATTAATTATTCCAACACAGTTATCCTTTTAGCTGTTTGGCAATTATGTTCTTTATTTCAACCTGTACGTACTTGTTGACAGGCTACAGCCAATAAGACGACATTTTAGGAAGCAGAAATTCCAAAATCCAAAACATTTTCTACTAATTTGATCTGTTTACAAAGAAATGAATTTTTGCAAGAATATTTTTAGTGGTAAAAAATCACTCTAATAGGATACCTTGGGACTGGTTTCCTCTTTTCTCATTTTCCTTATGCATTACTCATCCCCATCACACTCATTTCAACAAGGCACGCATTACTAGAAAACCACTGAGGGAGAAAGAAATAGGTGACTTAATATTCTAGTCAGTTTGGGTTGCATCACAGCATCACGTAGACTGGGTGTCCATGAACAAAATAAATTTCTCACATTCTAGAGGCTGGTAAGTCCAAGATCAAGGCAGAGGCAGATTCAATGTCTATCGAGGACCAGCTTCCTCCTTCTGAGACAGCACAGTAGCATTTGGGTTTAAACCTATGAATCTTGAGTGGACATTGCCCACAGCACATAAATATAATGACTACATATCTCAATTCTGACTTTCTTAAACTTGAGGCTATTGATTTCTAACAAACACAATATCAGTTGATTTGTATAGTAGGAGCTTGATTTTTGTGTAATATATCTTACTGACAGTGCTGGATTCATATAATACGGATGATATAAATAAGCCTCCATTATTAGAACACAGAAAATTCATAAATATCACTTCCCCTCCATTCTGTCAAAAAGATATTGAAACAATGGAACGAATAAACATTTTGATAAACTATATTCAATTTCTGAAAAGTTATTGTCTGAACCTAAAATATCCTTGATAAATTTCCTACCTTCTTAAAATTGTCTGATATTCTATTTTTCCACTGAAATATCTAACTTTTTGTTTTGATATTGTTCAAAATTCCAGTGAAATCTGATTATTTGACTTTCACCAGGTTTAAGGTTGGGCTGCCAATGTGTCAAGAGATAGAGCATTCCTTTGCAGTTACAGTAGACAACCTAATTTTCTAATTAAAAAGGAAAAAATACGTAAAAATGATGTGATACACAAGATTTCAGGACAGAGACATCCTAGGAATCAGATCACACCCTCCACTGATGTTAGACTTGGATAACAAATCCACTTATAAAGTCAGTGATAGTGAAAATACAAAAGACTTAAACTTTTTTTATTGTGACCAAAATTCAAAATGGCACAGTCATTTTGTCTTATTTTCAGTACTTAACTATTTTCATCATTGACAAGTTTTCCTTTCCTACCAAAAGGATAAAATTGTTTAATAAAGTTGACATATTCCTTGCAGAATGAAATTTACCAAAGCTGACAGAAGAAAGCATAGGAAGTCTTAGTGGTGGAATATCCATTAAAGAAATTACATCTATTATTAAAAAACATATTCTCTTTATGAGGTCAGTATAGCTTTTATTTTAATATTTGCACAGACCTCCCAAAATTATAGACAAATGTCTTTTATAAACAGAGTGGAAAATAATAAAATATTAGCAAATCAAATATTGTAATATCCAAGTGATAATCTATCACAACAAGGTGGGGTTTACTCTAAATATGGAAGAATAATCTACTATTTGGAGAAAAAACATTGTGTTTTACTACATTTAGTATATAAAAGAGAAGTACAACATGTGTGAATCTTTTGGATACAGAAAGAGCTCTTGATAAATTTAACATTTATGAGTTTTAAAAACTTTAGCCAACTAGAAGGAAGTTTTCCTAATCTTGTATAGAATAGCTACAAAAACACCTGAGTAAATATATATATGCAATGAGTAAATTTAGAAAATTTTTACTTTGAGATTAGGAAAAAATGAGGATGCATAATAATATCGTTTTTATCTCCTATTACATTAAAAATCAAAGCCAATATAATACATCAAAGAAAGAAATATGGGAAAGAGATCAAAAAAGAAAAACCCAAAGTATCACTCTCTGTACATGACACAATTGCATTCACTGACATTTTGCAGAATCTACATACAAACTATTAGAATTAATAAGCAAATTTAGCAAAATCAATGTATGTGTACAAGAATTAATTGGGCACATTTTCTTTCCTCTTGTACACACCTGTGTACAAAAATTAATTGGATTTCTTTACACACCTACAACAAAAATCAGAAAATAAAAATTAAAGAAGAGTTTTTATAGAAACTTAAATTTTTAAAAAGCTAAAATGTGTGTAAAATTTTTTGAGGGAAAGAAAAGATATAAAAAAGGGAGAACTACATTATATTCATAGAAGCACATCAAAAACTCAGTATCATAAAGCTCAATTCATTTCAGATTAATCTACAGATGAACTGCAATGCAATTAAAATCCAAATTATTTAGATTTCGTATTTTGCAACTAGATAGCCAACATAAAAGATATCATGATCAGTTTTAAAGCTAAGATAAACAACACAGAGTGATATTATCGAAATAAGACACAAGTTCTCCAATGGAACGTGGAAAATTCAAAACTGGTCCACATATTTTCAATCACCTGACTTATAATAACTGTCACTCTCCGTTAGAGGAAAAGATAGTCTTTTATATAAATGATGCTGGCTCAAGGGGAAAAAAAAAATGACCCTGGATTCCTCTCCTCCACTGAACCTAAAAATCAATTCTAAGTGGAATGAAGATTTAAATTTCAAAGCTAAAATAATAAAAATTTAGATCAAAACATAGTAGGATATATTTCCAATCTTGGTCTAAATTATTAAGACAGATATAATGATGCTAACTACAAAACATTATGATATATTGGATTATATTTAGTTAAAAAAACCTTTTCTTTATTAATAACACCATCAGAGAGTAGAGAAAATCGAGAATTTGAGGAGGTATTTGCAATGCATGTAACTGCCCTCCAAAAATACTCAGACTGTATAAAAATTGAAAACACCTTAAAATGAGAAAAAGTAATAGATTATTTGGCAAAAGTCTTAAATGAACATTTTACAACAAATAATGCCCAGTCAGTAATCTAATCTATGAAATGGTCAGTAATCTACACTCAACTTAATTTAAAAATAGACACTAAAGACACCATGAAATATTTATTACACACCTAATGGAATGGCTATATTGAAAGACTGAAAACTTCAAATTTTGATTAGAATGTGCTACAATACTGCTTGTACAAATATAAAATAATATCACCACCCTGGGAAATGCTTTGGACATATAATTACACAGGCTAACTGCATGCATACCTCATGGCCCAGCAAGACCACGCCAAAACAGATATCCAATTGAAATATATATGCATCTTCACAAAGAAAAACCCTGTATTACAAAGTTTATATCAAGATGATTTATAATAAATAAAATCTGGAAACAGTGAAAACAAAGGATTTAAGAGTGCAGAAAACAGCATGGAGGAATATCATAAAAATAAAGTTGAATGAAAGAGTCCACACACAAAAAAAGTAGACAGTACATACAAGAGAGTGTTAATAGGCTAGGCCCACAATTGAGAACATTATAATTTATCTTCCTTATTTACCTTACCTCTTTCTTAAATTATGTATATTAATTAGCAATGTAATTTGCTATTGCAAATTGTGTGTGGAACAGAAGTTTTTGCATGAATTACATTCACTTCACAGTATTTTCCTCACAATGTTTTATGGGGATGTATCTCCCCACTCCTCACTATTACTCCTTTAAACAACTCTAACAATAAAGATGGGAAATGAGCACATGGTAAAAAAATAGAAAATATTAAATCTTTGCATCCTCATTACTTGACCTTTGCTTCATTAGCATAGGTCTCTGATTTACTCTACACTACTGGGTCACAATTCAATTTTAATACAGTATCAGCTGCATTTTCCATTGTATATTTGTTCAATTAACACAAAGAGCCTGGGTTTTGTTTGAGCACTTAACCCAACTAAAGAGCAAATAAATATTGAGTTACATTTATCAGTATCACACAGATCTTTAAGTCTTCACTGAGATATATAATATTTGGCATGTGGGAAGCTACTTGCTGATAACAGTGAGTGTAAAAAACAGAAAGTTTCTCATTTAAAATGTCAGAGTACTTTACTAAGTGGCTTTAAAACATGAGCACATGCCTGATGCCACTTAAGACAATCAATCAGACACAAAATAAAGGATTCCTGTCTGTGTGAAACAGTGTGAATAGTTTTGAATTCACAGAGAATCAAAATACTTGAAAAGTAATTAAAGAGTGTTTGGGAAAGTAAATTAAATAAATTTAGAGATCCGATAATTGGAAATTTAAGAATGCAAGATGGAAATAAAAGACCAGGAGCCACACCCTTTATACGCCCAGGGTCAGTACTCTACAGACTGTAGCTCAACGGAAAGAAAATTGCTTCGTGTCCTTTCCAAACATCGTTTTGCTTGAGAAATGATTTTCGGCAAGCCAGAGGGAGTTATTACAACACTGTTATCTTGATTCAAGTTGCAGCATGCTGATGCCATTTCACACTGTGAGCCAAGCGCTTTCTGATGGACACGGGTATTCAAAGATAAGAACAAACCTACAGATTATCTTTCAGCTACTGAAAGCAGTTTATTTTTTTAAAAAATACTAAGATTGCCTTTTCCGAAAGAAAAAATATCAGAAACATTTTTAAATGAAAGCTCTAAGATTCTATTTTTAATCTCTTTCACTATCTTTACAATGCACTAAAGTTTATGAACCATTAAATACAAGAGTTACAGCTGTTTTCATTAAAAAAGATTGTTCAACTTTGAATACAAACAACAGAAAAAGTTTATAGAGTCTATAAAATGTGAACATTTAGTACCAAAAAAGGCAGAAAACTGTTCTTGTAATCTTTATTTCATTTTAAATCTAGAATGAGTAATGATTGTTTGTGACTCCACTTTAGTTCTGATCTTCATGGCCAAACTAAAATAAGCACTTATGAGCATGAACACACACACACATACATACACACACACACAACCTCTTAACATAGACTTACATTAGGACATTGGTGATTTAAAAACACAATTTATAATTTGTGTGCTTCTATTTAAAATTTCATGGCCTCTCTAGACACTTTTACCCCTCTAATTCTGTAGCCAAGGAAATGAAATCCGAAACATTCTTCTCTGTAGTTTCATAGTTCATTTATATTAACAGGTAAATCAATCCAGGTGCTCAATTTAGGCACCTGTATTTCACCATTTTCCTTTTTATTATCTTCCAAATGAATGATATCTGTACATTCTTGAATAATTCAGCATCTGTAACAGGGGAGTATAGTGTACTTTCTGGAAAATATAAGCCCCTGGGAAGGCTTCACTTTGACTATTGTTAAAATCCTGGTATTTTCCTTTTTACATTAAACTTGCCCTGTAGTTAATACTATGTAGAAGTTTTAAAAAGAATCAGGAAACTAAAGTAGCAACATCTCAATACATTTATCATGTCTTCCAGTGCCTATTTTGATGTTTTAATGCTGCCTTATATGAAGAATCAGGATATGCATTTTACTATCCTCAGATTAGGTTATATACTTCTTCAGAAATATGTATTCATATATGCCATTAGTAGCAAAGTACAACCTAGGCAAAGTTACAAAATTCCTCACAACACATCATTTCTGTGCTGTCTTTTGGCCCAGGATGAAGACTAGAATAATTAATCCAGTACTTTATCCTTCAAAAATTGTTCAATTTATGCAGAATAAACAAAAAATTTGAAATTTTTCACAATGTGTTTTTTTTATTATTGGTAACAGCTCTATTAAGGTATAATTGATACAGAATAGATTATACATACTGAAACTATAGCATGTGATTTTTTTAACATATGGAATAAACTGTGAAAACACTACCACGATTAAGATAGTAAACATATCCATCATGTTCAAAAGGTGCCCTTTGCTCTCTGTAGCCCTTTCCAGCTGCTCTTACACTCAAACATCTCTGCCAATTTCAATAATCTCCTTGTAGTCATAAATGACTTTGCATGTCCATGCATTCTACAGAATAGATGTAAATGCAATCCTACATTTTATCCAGTTTCTTCCCCTCAATCTCAGCATCCATCAATGTTATTAATATAACAAAATTCATCTTTTAATTGCTGAGTAATATTCCACAGCGTAACTACTCCACGTTGTTTATCTACTCACTTAGTGGTGGGTTTAGATAGTTTCCAGTTCATAGTCATATAACTAAAGGGATCATGAACTTCATTAGCAGTCGGGTGTAGAAATACACTTTTATTTATCTTGTATATGTATATAAATAACTTTTTAAGAAACTAAAAAACTGTTTTCTAATGTAGTTGGATGATTTCCTATTCTTCCAGTAGCACATGAAAGTTTATAATTTTAGTTCTTTAAATAAATGCTTATCGCTATCTCATTGCTTTCTTATTTTCTATTTCCTTAATGACTGATAGTTTTGAGTATCTTTTAACATGCTTTTTCGTCATCTCTATGTTTTTTGGCAAAATGTTCAAACTTTTTTTTTTAAAGTTTAGGGTTTAGGGCTGGGGATTTAGCTCAGTGATTAGAGTGCTTGCCTTCCAAGCACAAGGCCCAGAGTTCGATCCCCGGCACCACCAAAAAAAAAAAAAAAAAAAAGTTCAGGGTTTGTTTTCTTTTTTAAAATTTGGAGGTTTTTTTTTCTTTTTGTTCATTTTTGTGAGATTTTTACAAATAATGGTGTTATGGTTTGTGTCTTGATGTCCCCCCAAAGCCTCATGTGGTCATAGGTGGGTCTTTTCAGAAGAGGCTGGGTCTAGAGTGTGTGATCCTGGGATTAAAGGTGTGTGATTACTAAATTAGTTCACTGATTAGTTTGGCATAGTTCTGGTGTGGATAATGGGAAGGCCTTCCCTGGATGAGTGTTACCCATCCTAAGGTCATCTGGCATAGATAGCATACAAGGGACAGAAAGAGGGCTGCTTCTGTTGCTGCTTGTTGCTTGTTGCTTCCTCACTACTTTGCTGCTTTGCTGCCATCCTGCCTTCTGCCCACCATGAACTGTTTCTCTTCTGCCATGCTGCCCTGCCTTGGAGCCAGCCAACTATCAGCTGAAACCTCTACCAACTATGAGCTGAAATAAACCTTGGGCATCAGGTATTTTGTTTTGGCAAGGAGAACAGTAAATAGGACAAATGGGTATAAGAGCTTTAGCCAATAGGTACATACCCAGTATTTTCTCAATGCTTCTACTTTGTCTTTTCTTTCTCTTGAGAGTATAAATGAAAGAGCAGAAGTTTTTAATTTTGAAGAATTACAAGGCAAAAGTTTGCTGTCTTACAAATTCTAGTATCATTGTTGTATGTGAGTTTTCTATCTAGTCAATAATTATGGATTTTATCTTTTATTGTCTTCTAAAAGTTTTATAGCTTTAGGTTTTATATTTAAGTTCATGATCAATTACGCATTAATTTTTTGTGATGTGATTTATATGGATTCCAGGCTAGTTTTGATGTATGGATATTCAATTGCTCCAGCATCCATGTTTATAAGACTCCCCTTTCATCACCATCTTGCATTTTATCTTGGTCAAAAACTAATTATCCATAAAATGGTGGATCTATTCCTGGGCTCTCTACAATGTTCATATATCCACTTATTATTCTTTATTTCAGTATATTCTGCAATATGTATGATTCTTGTAGCTTATAATGAGCCTTAAAATCAGATACTGGTAATCTTGCAACTTGTTAATCCTTTTTTCAAAACTGGTTTGGCTACTCAGTATCCTTGTAATTTCTACATGTATGGTAGAGTCTATTTTTCCTTAAATAAAAACTGGTTGTATATTCATCAGGATTGTGTTTAATCTGTACAAAACATTGATTTTCATTTTACTATTGGTGGTGTTGATATTGTTATGAATATTTTGTATGTGAAATGTGGTTAAGGCAAATAGTTTTCTAGGTGTTCCTGAAGAAAAAGATTATTTGTGTGGGAGAAAAGAGATAGAAACACAAGGTACATAAGGCTCAATACAAATCCTATAACCCTAAATTTTAATTGGCGTTCCAAATGCTTCTCAACTTATATTACGGTCATGTCCAAATAAATCTCTCATATGTTGATATTATCACAGGTCAAAATGCATTTAGTACACCTTACCTACCACACATCACAGAATAGCAACACTGTACACTTTAGAATATTGGGTTTTTATGTTATGATCAAGTTGTTTATTGGAAGACCAGCAGCACAAGAGAGCATCATACTGCTAACACTAGCCCAGGAAAAGCTCAAAATTCAAACTTTGGAATGTGATTTGTACTGAAAGCATATCCTTTTTTACATCATCATAAGTTAGAAAAACTGTACATTAAACTATCCTAAGGCTGAGATCATCGATACATACGATTTTGGCCATACATATATGTCTATGGTAAAGCTCAATATGTAAATTAGGCACAATAATATTAACAATAATAATTAAGTGTAAAATTCAATAATTATAGCAATATACTGTGCTGTTATATGCATGTTCTTTTTCTCAGGTTATAACTCATACGGTAATTGGCTTTATCAGACTTTTAAAATATTTTGTTACTATACAAATACCATATGACTTTGTTACTAGCAAGAAACTGTGAACATTTTCTCACCTTTGGGTTTAATCTGGTTCTTTAAACTATATATGCCCTGAAATGATGGCACACAGAATAACTTTTCTGAAAATTTAATTATAGAATTTACTTGAGCATGAAATGATAAATTCTTTGATATATGCCATATGCTGTATTATCACTAACTTCAATAGGCTGATGCCTGGAACAATCGGATATTTGATGGATAAAAGGATGTCCATTTATGCAATTCTTGGAATATCAATTTGGATAGAATCAGAATATAAAAGATTACACAGGACTGAAGCTATGTTAAAGATGCCCTAATTGCCAAAGAGTCGCAAAGTCATTTTCGTAATAGTTAACTTTTAATGAGTAAGGACTAAGTAAGTATATTTCAGAATACCAAAAAAAACTTTTTGCTTTTATCATTTTTAATTTTTCCTACTATTCATTAAGTTTTAGGCTAATACTGCCTAAATTTTCAAATGAGGAATCTGAAGCTTAGAATACACAGGTCATAAGAATATGGTGATCCCAGAATTGGAACATAAGTAGTCAAATCTACAGAGCCAGGTGATGTGTGAGTGTGAGCATGTGTGTGTGTGTGTGTGTGTGTGTGTGTGTGCACCATGTGTGGGTATGTATACGTGAACTTCATATACTTATAGCCACAAAAGGAAAATTCATTGTAGATATATTCTATTGAAAAGATATTAAGTAATTCAGCCTTTATTTGTAAATAGTGTGAAAAAAGGGTAGGTCATTACCTTCAGAAATCACTTTGAATATTATATTTTCACAACAAAAAATGTTGGAAAACAACATAAAAATATACACATTAGTGATTATAGTAAGACAGTGGCAATATTTTTTGCTCTTACAAATTTCCAAAATTTGCCACTATGTTCTGTTGCTTTTTATAATAAATAAGGTAAGTAAAACAAATAAAAAGAGCGTAAGAAGTAGAAAAACATATTAATTATTGCAAAACTCAAGTTAGTAAATAAAACAATCAAAACTACTGTGCCACTCAGTTAACAAATTCTGGAAAACATGGCTCGATATCTATTTCCTGTTATGCACAAACAGTTATAAGTGAAAATAACTCCAATTGTTTTTAATTACTCAAAATATTTATCTTTATAACACAAAGCCAAAATATTAGACGTAATAATAATCCCTCAAATATACATTTCTCAGAATCATGAGACATATTCCCATCTTCCATAGATATATGAAGTTATCTTATCCTTCTTCATAAATAATAAAGAGTATGTTCTTTTTGAGGAAACATAAAATCCTTATATTTCAAAAACTTTATCCAGTATTAAAATTGCCTCCAGTTGTAATGAAATTAAATTAGAGGGTTTCCCACACACAACATTATGTTTCAATACTTGTAATTTCAAAATTTATGTCAAGCAAAAGTGGATCAAGTGAGCTTTGGGGATGATGGAAATTTCCTATATCATCTCTACAGCAGTAGATACATGGGCATATAAATATGTTTGTTAAAGCTCATTGATTGGGACACTTAAATGATTGCATTTATATACACTTGTATATAACCACCATAAAACACTCATCTTAAGAAACATAAGACATAAAGACATCCCAGGGCCAAGTTTTTCAGTGGGACTAACAGACAAGGCAATAAAAAAACTATTGTTACATAACAACACGGATGACTCTTCAGAATTATATTGAAGAGAATAATATACAGAATGAAAAAAGTTAATCCTAAAACTTATATACTTTCGTATACATGAATTTCAAAATGACCAAAAAAAAAATTAAAATAAGGGGCGGGGTATTTAGTCAAGTGGTAGAGAGTTTGCCTAGCAATCACAAAGCCCTGAGTTCAATCCCCAGCAATCCTCCAAAAGAATTAAAACAGAGAAGAGTAAGTGGTTGTCAAGGGCCAAGGAAGGGTGGTGGGAGATGAGTAGGTCAAAAGAGGTGGATGTGGTTCTATACATACAAAAAGAGAAATCATTCTCATGACAGAACTGCTCTGTATTTTGAAGTAGTGATGGACACACAAACCTTCACACTTGATTTTTAAGTACTAATAAAATACTTTGGGCCTGGGCTTCTGAAACTCAGGAGATATCCCTCCCCCAGGAATATATTGACCACAAGCCTCAGGAAAGCATTGTTATAAGCATTAATCATGTTGAGCTGAGAACCTCTTAGTTGAAAACACATTAAATATGCAAGTTTCTGAAAGACATACCACCTTATATCTGACAAAAATAATATGGATAATGATAATATCTTACAGATATTGATGTTCAAAACATGCAAGATACTTCTCTACTCATAATTTATACAGTTTAATCTACCAAAAAATCTTATGATATTATTATCTTTACATTGTAGTAGAACTGGGGTTCTCAAGTCCATTCTGTGGCCTGTTGGGAACTGGGTCACACAGAACGAGAGAAATGAGTGAGTGAGTGAAGATTCGTGTGTGTTTACAGTGGTTCCCCATCCCTCAAATTACCTCCTGAGCTCCACTTTCTCTTAGATCAGCACAAGCATTAGATTCTCACAAGAGTGTGAACCCTGCCGTGAACTGTCTGTGCAAGGGGATCTAGGTTGTATTTTAATTCTGAGACTATAACCCTGATGATCTGACATGGAGCTGAGGCAGTGATGCTAGCACTGAGGGGTGACCGCAAGTATAAATTTACATTAGCAAAGAGTTTTAAATGCGCAGAGACTATAATAAATTAATTGCTTGCAGATTCATATCAAAACCCAATCAGTGAGTTGTAAGTGACAATTAAACTGCATCTGGTGGGAGGCTTCATAGTGGCAAGTGAATTACTTCGGTTGTACTGGGGAATCTAGCAAGAGAATCAGAATTTAAAACAGAATCTGACATTCATTTTGGTCCATGCGTGCATGGTCTGCCCATTATTTTATTTACCACTTCCATCTACCCTTCTTTCCCGCACCGTACATTTGTTTCAATCATCGTCTTGGCAAACCCACCAGCTAACCCTACCCAAAATGAGTAAAAAATAAAAATCACCAGACACCTTTATTGAAAAGAGGAAAAGACACTCTGAGACTACCAACAACAGAATGCTGAATTTAAAAGGAAATACCTTAAATTACGAGTTCATTGCAAAAGGTTATCCACATTCACCAAGCCTGCTTTGTATGATATGTAGCGACCAGCTAGCCAATGAAGCCATGAAACCTTCCAAACTGCTTTGCCACAGGGAGACCAAGGACCCTGCATTAAAAGTCAAAAGAGTTTTCAAAAGAAAAGAAGATGAACATTAAGAACAGAAGCAGTTATCAAAGGCCACTTCTTCATCGAACATGTCTGCATTGAAAGCATCATTCTTTATGCCTAATCACATTGCTAAAGCTAAGAAGCCCTTCATTACTGGTGAAGAGTTGATCTTGCCTGCTGCTAAGGACATTTGTTGTGAACTTTTAGGAGAGACTGCAGTCCAAAAGGTGGCACATGCTGTTCTTCCAGCTAGCATCAAAACTAAATGAATTGATGAGATGGCAGAGGATATTGGGGCACAATTGCTACAGAGCATTAATGTGTCACTGTGAAATCCAGGTTGGTAAGTTTGCCAGTATTGACAACGAGGCAACAATGCTTGTTTTTTGTGCAATACATTTTTCAGAAGAAGATGCACGAGGGTACGTTATGTGCACTTTTGTTGCCAACCAACACCACAGATGCAAATATATTCACGTCTTGGAATGATTGCATACAAACATATTAGGAAAGTTGAATTGGCCCTTCTGTGTCGTTATATATGTGGATGGATGACTGCCGTGACTGGACAATGTTCTGGTTTCACTGCTTGAGTCAAAGAAGTAACTTCTGAATGTGAGTCTATGTACTGTGCCATCCATAGAGAAATGCTGGCTAGCCAAAACAAAAACAAAAACAAACAAACAAAAAAATATAAATAAATAAATAAATAAATAAATAAATAAATAAATAAATAAAAACAGCCACTGGAATTTAAAAATGTTTTGCAGAATGTGATGAAAATTACCAACTACATTAAAGCACATGCCCTTCACTTATGTCTCTTCATGCAGGTCTGTGAGGAAATGGACGCAGGGCACGCGTGTCTTCTCTTAGACACACAAATGAGATGAGATGGCTTTCTGAACTACATCACTAGCCAGAGTTTTTGAGTTACAGGAGCCTCTCTGCCAGTTTCTTTCAGAAAAGCAGTCAACTCTGGCAACATATTTCAGTGACACAGAATGGGTTGCAGTATTTGCCTACTTTGTGTGACATATTCAGCTGCTCAGTGAACTCAATCTGGTAACTTCATTAGAAATTTAAAAATCATTGCTGAAAAAGAAATATGTTTGAAGTGACTATCTGCATATAAAGCTGTACAAAAATTAGTGTTCCTCACTATAAAATTATCATCTTCATGAATAATTTTTGTAGTTCCAATGAAGGCAGTCTGTCTTTACAGTATTTTCTACAACACACTGGTGACTTATTCCAATGAATAAATCAAATAAAGAATATTATACACTTATCAGCTCTGCTTGCTAAATAGTAAACAATAAAAGCTTCTGTTTATCCATTTGTCTCTCTCAGGGTGACCCTCTAAAAATTAATGTTCACAGCTGGTTCCCTCCTACCCGTTCAGCCTGTCACTACCATCATGCACCATTTTTTCTCCAAGATCTTTAAGCCAATAATAAGGGAACTAGACAAGCAATAAATATGATTAAAAGTCTGAAGCACTTGCTGTACCTGGAGAACAGATGTGGTAAAGTGCATAGGATAATATAAAACAACATTTAAATCTATCGTAGCACCTGCTCTGTAATTTTAGAAGGAACTTTTCTGATAAATTGTGAAGCATGGTTAGAAATGGCTACATGCTGCAAGCTGCACATAACTTATGGGCAAAGCCCATTAAATTGGAAACTCTAATATTAAGAATTTTCTTTACACAAAGTATTCTTTAGGTGACCCAGAGTGCAGCATGAGTTATTCAGTCTGCACTGGTTAGATAAAGTATAATAAAAAGCACAAAGTACCCTGAAGAACCTTAATATGCTTTATCCACATGATATAGTACAGTGATGGCGAACCTTTGAGATCTTTCAACGATAATAAATAGCTCACTGCAGCACGCATGTCATAGGTTCGTAACCACTGATAGGGTAGTATGGGAATGATAGCTCTTCAAGAAAACTTATATTACCAGAAACATCAATACCACTCTAAATCTGTTCCTTACTCAGCACTCTACATGGAAAACTTTAATATGTATTTTCTGCAAAAAACAATGAAAATAGTGTAAACACATCTCTGTTCAACAGCTCATAATGACAGGTGTAAAAAATTCACCAGTTCTTAAATCTGCTGTTATTCCTATTGTGATTATAAATTCCTCAAAAAGAGAATTTGAAAATACAACTTCTTTTAAAATGACAACTGAACTGAATCAAGCATGTTGGCTTTTTTTGAGAAAATGGCATGGGCTGCTGAGAAAAACATGTGTTCCATTTTTGTTAGGTGGAACACTCTGTAGATATCTATTACATCCACTTGTTTGAAGGTGTAGTTCCACTCTGATATTTGTTTGTTGATTTATTTTTATAGTTGATCTCTCTATTTGTGACAGTGGAGTACTGAAGTTGATATTTACCTGATCTTTTATGGCTAGTAGTGTTTGTTTTATGAAATTGGGGCCACCAGTATTTCGCAAACATATATAATATTTCTATATTAATATATAAATGCAAAATAACTCTTACTTAAAAGATGTAATTTATTTTCTTAAATTTCATTTTAATGGTACATTTTAGATGTACATAGTGATAACACTCATCATAGGGGATTTGTATCTGTACATGACATATCTTGTTGCTTCTTTTTTTCCCATTCTCCTCCCCTCCCCTCACCCCCTCCTCCCTCCTTATTTCCAAAAGCTTTGTTTCCATTTTCTCCTTCCATTTCTTATTTCTCTTGTCCCTCTGTTCTTTCCCCCTCCCCTTCTGTTGTTCCCTTTCCCAATATAATACATTTTAGTCTTTATTTACACTTTCAGTTTCTCACACCAGAGAAACAATGTGGTATTTAAACATGTGTGTCCGATTTATTTCACTTAAGAGTATGGTCACAAGATGCATCCATTTACCTAGAAATATCTCAAGCTTATCATTCTTTATGGCAGAATAGTACTCCATTGTATTAAAAACCCCACATTTTTATTTATCCATTTCTCAGTTGATGGGCATTTGGGCTGTTTCCAAGATTTAGCTGTTACCAACTGTGCTGCGATAAACATGGGTGTGTATATATCACTGTGGTATGATGCTTTTAATTCTTTGGGGAAGATACCAAGAAGGGGAATAGCTGGGTCAAATGGAACTTCTATTCCTAGTTCCCTCAGGAATCTCCACACCGATTTCCATAGCAGTTGCACCACTCTACAATCCCAGTGGTGGAGAAGGGTTCTAAAAGATGTAATTTAGAAAGATATTTTTCAAAGTGGAAATCTGTTATATTTAAAGTTTCTTACAGTCAAAGAACTATTAAGAATTTTGAAACTGAAAAGATTTTTAAATTTGTGATTTTAAGTGTGTGTGTATGTGTGTAGTGCATATGCATGTATACCACACTGATTTTGTCAATCCGGGTACCCATGGTGTCCTTTCCAAGGACTCTATAAAGTAGAAGTTATCTTGGGAAGAATAATGGATCTAAAGGTAAAAAATTAATAGTGTAATATAAAATGCAAGAAGCGAATACTGGAAAGACATCTTGAAGAATCATGACATTATTATTAAGGAAAGATCTTACATGTCTGGAGTCAATAAAATGGATCCTCATAGATTTTATTCTGATATCTACAGAAAGGAAAGATTGATTCTACTTGCGATTTTTCTGAGGTAGACTACAAAAATTTAAAGTACAAAGTATTGTACTATTCTATTACACTCTGTAGGAATACAGTATTTATGTAGGTAGCATACAACATCCATCTGAATATTTGAGAAACTCCATTTGAATATTCAAGAATATTCTATTGGAATACTCTTTGAATACTTGTTTGCTGATTTGTATTGGTAGATGTAACCCATAGAAAATTAGCAAGATGTTTCTTTTTTAAGTAGTCTTCTCTTTTTTATGGATTAGTGTTCACATAATATTATGACTGTTGCAAACATGAACATTTGTCCCTTCAATTTCCCACCAATTGTCTTCCCCGCTCCAAAGAACCACAGCATGCAGCAAAAGATTGCAATTTTCTTCATTCTGGGTGTTCAAAGAATTAGTTGGTTTCAACTTTATATTCAAGTTTATGCAAAGTAGATTTAATTGCCTGTCACTCATATTGGGAAGTTTCAAACATGGGTTGCTATTTAAAACAATTTCAAATTCATATTTTTCACATTTTCATATGCAATTGAATATAAATGTGTTGCAAAGAATAAATACTTATTTGGAAAACATGATATCTAGCCAAGATTTCAAAAATTTTCTAATCCCCAATGATGAATGTTATCAATATGTATATCGAAAATGTACCATTAAAATAAAATTTAAAAAAAAATTTCTAATAAGTCAAGTTTTCTTTGTTTTGTTTTAATAATGACTAATCTCTATATTTACCAAAAAAAAAGTCTCCAGTGGCTTTTAGGAAAATATATAGCAGACTAAAGAGAAATACATATCATATTACACTAATTTTGAGGAAATATTCAGATACACATTTTTCTTGAGAAATAACCATGTGAACCATTTTGCTAATTTTGTTTTCAGACATTTTCTCCACAAGACCGCCAAGTCTTCTGACATCCCCTGGGACACGCCTCAGGGTGCCATTAGAGGTTGGCATTGCAACTGCAGAGCTGTAAAGCAGAATGCTTTCCCCAGAGATTGCCACCTCCCTGTCTCTGACACTCTGCCTGGGTAGTCTCAGTACATGATCGTTCCAACAGCTGAAATATATAGCTGACTGCGCACATATAAAGAAGTACTCTATATCATGTCCATATACATTGGCAGCTCATTTGGAAGCGTTGATAAATAAAAAAGAAATAATATATTGAAAACTGCATTGCAAAAAAGAAACTCTGAATTACTCACTTCTGTTACTGAAGAACCTGGAAAGACAGACAAGGAACACAATAGTTTAAAGTCATATGGCTGTTGGACCCAAATTCAATGATTCATCATTCTACTGGAATCTTGATCCAATCAGTGTGTGTGTGTGTGTGTGTGTGTGTGTGTGTGTGTTATTAGTTAGGGTTCCCTAGAGGAATAGATTCAGTATAAAATATATGTATGATTATACAAGGGATGTATCAAGTAGGCCTATGGAATCAGAATCAAAGGGCCAGTCCACCTTTCTATCAATCCATCTGCTTCCGAACGGTGGAGAACATCATAAGAGTAGTGAGTTCCTGCCCACTGCCCCACTTCTTTGTGTTCTTTGGTAAGAAGCAATGCTATGAGGACTAAATTGGGTTATGATTATAGAAATAGTCAAATACAGAGAAGGACACATAATAGAAATTCCACAAGTGCCAATTTCTTTCCAATATCCCAGTAAGACTTTAATATCTACCAAGGTTGAAAATCCCAGATTGGAATTACAAAAACAAAGAAATCAGCGTTAGAATACAGGTTTTTTTTTTTTTTGGGGGGGGGTTGCCTATATTACCATTTTTACATCGCGACTATATTTATGTGACTTACTAAAACATGAACAATCCAACCAGTCACACACGGTAAGGCATGTGGAGCAACTCAAGTACTAACATGAATTACTTTTGGTCAACATGGTACCTCTTTTCTCTGGCCTGTGCTATATTTCACCTTGGCCTATATTTTAACTATTCTACTATCTGTCTATTCCATTTGACAAATGCAGGACCAGTAGAATCAGACATTTTCCCAGACACTCTTCTAATCCAACATAATGATGACTTTGAGATAAGGGTGGACAGGTAGTAATGGTTAGGTAATGGAATTATTAAAGAATTTAAAATTCCATACATGCAAACATTTGTCACAGCAGTGTAGCCACAGCTATACGAAAACATTAATTCCTAAAGTATCTTATATCTATATCTATATCTTATATCTATCAGGTTTATGCATTTGAATGTTGTGTTGAGATTTTTTAATATTTTTATAAAAAAGGTAAATTATTGGCAAGTAGGAATTAAATGTGTAATTACTTCTATTTCTCTACTTTTTTCTCTACTAGCTGTACATCTTCACAGCTGCGGCAAACATCTTTAGTGCTAGATTTTCAGCGCTTATGAGGGGTGGAAGTAACTGAAAGGAGTTCTAATGCCCATAATCCTGAGCAGCTGAATTCTCCAAATACTTCAGCTGCCTGGATTCTTCTATTTGTGGCTATGTGGCAGGGCTGAGGATTTCCTCCATTCCTAATCTTATCTTTGTTTTCCTACATTTTGCTCCCCAACAGAGTTTACTTCAAATGAATTCTTAGGAACACAAGGTCCCAAGCAATTCAGTTTGCATTCTGATTTCTGAGACTACTTATGTATGTATAGCATCAGTGACCTAAAAATAGTGATCATCTCTCTGGCATAAACACAGAAGCAGTTTTTGTGTTTTATCTTATTATGTTGCAACTCTTTTACAGTCTCTGAGGAGTCTTTGCCTAAAGACATGAAAACAGTATGTGGGGAGAGTGTTTTAGGACTCTCTGTCCTCACCCTTGACAGAAGAACCCATGTAGGATGATCTTGTGTGATTTGGGTCTCATCTTTTCCTGTGGCTTAGAATGAGCCATGAATTAGAAGTCAGGAGATCCGGGTTAAAGTGCAAACTCTGCCTTATTATAATAATTCCCTAGCAGAGATGATGGATGATGATAGAAAATAAAGTCAAAAGAAATCACTGGAATGTGAATATATAAAAGGTAATATATGGATAAATACAATAGGGAAAATAGTCATCACTAATAGTAGACTTCCCTTCTAGTCCCATAAATTTCCATGTGAAAAACATCAAAGAAAAAAATCCTTCAACCCTGATAGGAACTTCCAGTTCACTAGAAGTGGGTTGTCCATCGCAAGGTAAAGAGTAGAATCAGGAGAATTTTTTTTTTCCTTTTCTTGTACCTGAGCAACTGAAAAAATACAGTTTTAATTCACTGTAATAGGAATGGAAAGATTGTGACAGGGAAAGATCTTGGAATTAAAGCTGTTTAGTTTGAGTAGGTTGTTAACCCTTAACATTAAAATGTTGAGCTAGATAAGTAAGCCTGAAGTCCAGGGAGAAAGTTCAAGACACATCATGTATAGGAGATATTTAAGGGCAATGGGGAAAAAGTGATAGCTGGGGACATTCATGACAGGAGAAAAGAAAGTCAATCTGAAGCGTGAGGATATTTTAGTATTTTAGAAAATGAAGAACCAGAAAAGGAGATACATGGACAATGGGAAGAAATGGACAATGAGAAAAAAGGGGACCTAGATAAACTGTAGCCTAGAAGGCCAGGCAATTAAACAATTTCCAGAATGAAGGAGTAATCCCTGCTAATAGGTGGAGCAAGGTGTCTATTTTATTGATCCCTCCATTCTGTACTTGGAATAGTTTCTCTAAAATAAATACACAAAAATAGAAGCTTTGCCCTTGGTTGTATGTTTTTAGGAAGAGTCATTTAAACTACAATTACTTTAAAGGAAATATAATACATTTTATTTACATATCCACTAAACACAGAAAAATTGGCCTTGCAAAAGAGAAAACCATGTTTTGTAAAACCAAGAGCAAAGATTTTTAAAGACTTCCTGCAAACTTGAAATGAGTTAACATGAGGTACTCTGCTTTTCTACTTTCACTGAGCTATACAACATCCAGGTGCTTCCTGCCCAGTCTTGAGTAACTGCTGGCCAAACTCTTCCCAACTCATATGGAGAAAATAGCCAAAGTCGACTAAATAAACATTAAGTATTTCTCAAAATAAACTTGGGATTATTTTTTTTAAATTCAGTTGCTGAGGACTCGCTATGATACTTCCAGTCAGAAAAATGTGTGATGGTATTGGCAAGTGTATTACAATCGGCCCTGCTTGAACTCGTACCACAGCACCAAAAAGAGTAAGACTTCCTAACAATGAAGCAGCATTAAATAACTTTTTAAATGAGAAAAGTCAGACATTTTGCCTTTTCTACTACTTGCATTATTATTATAGACTATTAGGTTTATGGAATCCATCACGAGACCCAGCCTAACAGTCTCCTGGAGTAACTCAGTGGTTTGCACAGCACACACCTGCTCAGAGGTAGAGCTGGCATGAGTCACCAAGGCAGCTATTGTTGGTCCCCAGATACTGAGACAGTTTGACTTTCATTTTGGACCAGAAGCTCTAGTTAAACCAGTTCAATCTTTATTCATTTAATTCTAATTTAGTTTTCTCTTTAAATACATTTTAGGCAATACAAAAACAAAATAGGACTATTAATTCTCAGCTCCCCAAATCAATCATAGAATCTGGGAGAGAAAACTAATTTCTTAGGATTAAAATCTAAATTTCAAGCTCAAGGGGGCCAGTATCTACTGTAGGTAGTTTATCATAAAATCTCGCATTAAGTAGTCATTCAATAAACATTTGTGGAACAAATTTTAACATACTTGCCCTCATGGCTTATACCACACAATTTTGGTTTAAATTTCACATTTTTAGTGAGACTTGCTCAGGCTATGCTATGTAAAATATAAATTCCCATTATTTAACTCTTCTTCCCCGATTGAGTTTTCTCCTTATTACTTATGTACATCTTTTTCTCCTTATATATTCACGTATTTCTCATTTTTTTTTACTGAATTTTCTTATTAGCTATCTCTTCAACCAGAAATGAAGCTCCATAGAGAAGACAGTTGAGACTCTTTTTTATAGAGGGAGAACAATGCCTAGTACCTGGCATTACTCAGCAAATATTCGTCACACTGAAGTAATGAGTGAATGCAGTGACAAACATCTTACACGTCTATAAATCTTATTCTTGGAAGATCAAGTGTACACAAGGGACTAGAAGGATGTTGTAATAAAAAAATCAAAAAGAAAAACACAGATGTTTCTTAGCATGAAAAACAAACTCTAATGTAAATCAGCCCCCTTCTTTCTTACAACATCAGAAAGCTCTCTCCAAGATGACTCATTTTGGCTGAGAACCGGGAGAAATGACTGGCTGGCAGTAGGAATGCTGAGAATGACCAAGATAGATAAGTGTGAAAGCATTTTTTTTAATTCTAAAATTCTGTATGTTTAGAAAATACCTTGAAAAAAAACAAAAAAAAAGGCAGTATCTTGAAATAAGCAAAAATAACCACAAAACATAAAAATTTATGAGCCAAAACAAGCGCAGCATTAACAAGGAACTTTACAATGATAAATGTCTATGTTAAAAGCAAAGATAATTTTTTTTAAAAAATTGCATCTAAACAAGCTAGAAAAAAGAACAAACTAAGTTCAAAGTTAGTAGAATGAAGGAAATAAAGATTAGAGCACAACTAAGTAAAATAGAAAATACAAAAACCATACAAAACTAACAAATCTAACACTTCTTAAAAAATACACAAAATTGACAAATCCTCAAACTAATTAACAAAAAGAAATAAAATGCAAAAAAATAAAATCAGAAATAAGACAAGAGTGATTACAAATGATATCACAGAAATCAAAAGAATCATATGAGATCATAAGAATTAATTATATCCCAAAAAACTGAATATCCTAGAAGAAATGGACGAATTCCTAAAAATATACAAACTACTGAGATGACATTACGAAGGAAAAGAAAGTAGTAACACACCCCTAAGTGTGGAGATTGAATTGGCAATCAAACTTCTCAACTCAAAAAGCAGAGGGCCAGACTGTTTCATCAGCAGCCTCTAACAAACGACTACAGAACACCTAATGTCAGTTCTTCTCAAATTCTCCAGAATCTTAAAGAGGAAGAAATACTTCCCAACTCATTTTATGTGGCCAGCAGTACCCTGATACCAAAACTAGATAAAGGCATCACTTGACAAGAAAATATCAGGACGATATTTCTGATGAATATAAATGTATATATACTAAACAAGATGAAGGAAATTCAAATCCAAAAGGACATTAAACAGATTATACAGCTAATGAGATTTATTCCTGGACTGCAAAAATGGTTCAAAATTTTAAAGTCCACAAATGTAATATACCACATTAATAAAATCTGGATTAAGAATCACATCATCTCTACATAGATATATAAAAATTGTTAAAATTCAACACAGTTTCATGATCAAACTCCCGTGGAACTAGAAATAGGAGGAGAGTATCTGAGGATAATAAGGCATACATAAAAACCCTACAGCTAACACCGTAATGTGAAAAGCTGAAAGGTTTTCTTTTGAGTGTAGGAACAAGACAAGAGTGCCCACTCTCAGCACTTTTCTTTAACCTAGTACTGAAAGTCAGCATCAGAGGAATTAAATGAGAAGTAGTGGGCAACACCCAGATTAGAAAGGAAGAAGGAAAATTTTCCTTGTTTGCAAATGACATAATCTATATAGAAAACCCCCAAAATGTCATTAAAAAACAAAAAGTGTAAGAACTAATAAACGAAGTAAGCAAAGGTGCAGAATATAAAAATCTGTTTTTAAACTCAGTTGCATTTCTACAGACAACATGTGAGCTGAAAAGGAAATTACAAAAACAAAGCCATTTACAACTGTTGCAAAACTTTAGACAAAGTAAATTTAGCAGGGTATATTTGAGCACAGTATGGAAATTCTTTGAAAAGTTAAAGTAAAACTACTATCTGATCCAGCAATGCTACTTCTGGATATTTTTTTTTTTTTTAAAAAGATCTCAGATCAGAAACTCAGAGATATACTAACATTTCCATATTCATTATAGCACTATTCAAAATAATGAATGTACAAAAATAATCTATATTGTATTTCTATCAACAGATAACTGGATAAACATAGATTAAATGTATAAAAAAGAATATAGATATATATACACACACACACATCTATATATATATAATTAAATACTATAAAATCTCTCTAAAAATAATTCTATAATGTGAAACAACATAGAGGAACCTTGAGGATATTATGCTAAGTAAAATAAGGTCATCACAGGAAGACAAACATGATTCCACTTTTAGGATTTATCCAAAGTAACTCAGAGAATCAGAATAGCATGGTAGTTGCCAGGGGCAAAGCAGATGGGGGGATGGGAAGTTACTAATCAAGGCACATAAACTTCTGGTTAAGGAAAACCAATAAGCTCTGGAGAAATGTTCTGCAATGCTCTGTCTGTAGTGAGCCGTAATGAATGCTTAAAATTTGTTGAAGTAGATGTTATTTTAATAAATTTTACCACAATAAAATAAAATTCTGTGTTTCTTGCTAAGTTGTCCTCTGTAACTTTGGATAAAAGTTGTTTTTTTTTTTTCTTATTCCTTGCTTCCAAAAAAAGATTACAATGAGATTGTTAACTAGGAGACACAGACATATATAGACACATATGTGTGTATGTACGCACACATATATATAGATACACATATGTATTTTTTCATTTTTATAACACTTATAGTACCATTTAGTAAAACTTTAATTCTTTTTTTTATTTAAATCTGGAAGTGAAGTTTTAACAATTCCAAAGATAAACGCCTAAAATGAGAATGCTTTTTCTCATGGTTACTGTGGATATATTGGTAAGAAATTAAATCTTAAGTTCTCACTTGTTCAAATAAGCACACAGAGAAATATGTCCCTCTTGCAGAAAGTCTGTCCTGAAAGGTGTCTTGGCTTGACACTGCTGGTTTGATACTACTGTGCTGATATTACTGTGCTGATTACTGGGGCTGTCCCTCCAACCCACTAGCTTTGAAGCATGATTTGGCTCACACAATCCATTCATTTGGGCATTCACACGCCTAATTATACTGAAGCACAAAAGAAACAAAGGCCATAAGGACCAGGACATCAGAGAGAGACCGCGGCTAATGCACTATCTCTTTAAAATCAGGCCTACATCAGAGCCAGTACATGTCTAAATTTTGCTTATAGGCCTCCTATCAGGAAAAAAGCAATCAGAAGAAGGAGCTTCTTAGTGATAGGAGGATAAAGAGGGTCAGGCATCTATCTCATCTCTGAGTGGCATCAGTGAGAACAGAAAACTAGAAGTAGATTTTTATGGCTGTCTCTTGGTCAGTCTGTGGATGACCACTGTTTCTATAAACATTTTCCCTTGATTCTATTAATATAAAAATCCTATTTCTTTAGCTATGTTAATATCATTAATTACATGACAGCACAGTCTTGCTGACATAGTCCATTCTATCCCTTGAAATTATTTGTGCCATCCAATAAATTACCTGTGAATTTTATTCAGAATGTAAGTCTCTTGTCCCATATTTGTTTTGTTTAGGGGTGACTCACTGTAGGTCTTGTATTACTTACTGACACAGACTGGATTTTAAGTGTTTTAACCAAAGGTATAAGCATGCACTCACATTACTAATAACATACCAAGGTCATTGTTTTGTGGCAAACTAGGAATTAAGAATCAGCCGACAAATTCCAAACTGTTCAGTCTATGAAATCCAAGCTAAATTTACTATTTAGCTTATTCGGCTTATTTCTTCTCAGAGTCAACAATTTGATCTGGAGAGTGGGGTTTCAGACCACACATCACCAATATTTTGCTACAAATAGCAAACATCCCATACAAGTATGTCACAGGATAAGGGAAATTCTTCATTCTAGTTAGAAGCAAGAGAATATTGTCAGAATTGCCTTGCTTGTAGAAATCCCCTATATCCATTAATATTCAAAATGATTCCTGACAAGAAAATTATCATATGCAAAGGAATTTAATAGAGTTTTGGATCAAACTTCAAGGTGATATGTCCATATTCTGTCCCAGAATGTCTTGTACTCTAATTTGAAGATAATGACACACAGTGCACCAATTGTTATTTTCTTATTATTTTGTTAGGAAATTTTATTTTTCCATAAAAATAAAGTTTAATTTATGAGAAATGTAACATGTTAAAAATAAAAAGAGACCTAATTTTAAAAGGGGAGGAGGATTCTTAGCCAAAGTTACAGCACATTCACACGAACCCACGACTCTCATATTAATAAATCCACTACTACCGATTATTTCAGTGGTCTTTGCTAATGATGAAAGTATTGCATTTTGTATTGAAATGCTTTACTTTTACACTTTAAAAAATTAAAAGTATCATTAATGCACATGAGTAGGAAGACGAGGATATTCACTTTAGTTGATAAACAATGGAGAAGAATAAGAGACGAATAAGATTACTCTGAAAATGACTTCTGAGTTTAGGAAAGAATAATTACTAAATAGATAGCATTATTGTATGGGATAAGCGAAACATCAATCTGCTTTGATTATAACAGGAAAAGTGAACACCTAGCTACTCAGAGAAGAAAGAAATTCTCTCTTACCTCCAGAAAGACTATTCAAAGTGGGTAGAGAGTCGGCTTCCAGTGTGAAGCAGCCTTTATTTTCATGAGCTGTTCACTCTACTTGCGCAGATTTTAGACTTTTAGCACCTGTGGAAATGCATGAAAAATAAAGCAGGCTAAAGACACCCATAATAAAGCCATAAGGAATAAAAGGTAAGTCAAACCTTGCTAAGTAGATTTCACATTGCACTGCATTCCTTTATCATGGCTTACAAATACTAGGCATTGGGAAATACGCAGAGTGCTACTTCCAATTTCTGGAAAGTTGCTCAACATTGAATCGATATAGAGGAATTCTGAGTTATATACCACCTGGAAATACTCCGGTAAAACCACCCAAATATAATCAAAGCTATCACATTTTGGTATCAAAGCTAAGACTAGGACCTTTTAGATAGTTTATATGATTTTTCAAATGATATCATTTTAGAAATAGAAAATACTCCAAAGTCTTAAAATAAGCTTCAAAAAAGTATGCACAATAATGCCGAACTACCATATCTGAGAGAGTTACTCAGTCACCTTGACTCTCTGGGGTGACTTAATAACCAAGAAATATTACACTTTTCTAGAGTTTCTGTTGTGAAATAAATAAAATGAGGATTATAAGAGTACTTTTAAAATTCCTAATAACTACATGAATATGAGGTATCATATCATTAATACAATTTTCATTTTAAATTTTAGTACAAGATATAGAGTAGTTTTCTCTCTGATTTCTTTTTTGCTATTGTAAAACACCTTGCTTGTTTTCAGTTGATTCTCTAAAAACGGACACCCATAAGAGTATAACTGTAAATAATGTAAATATCTTGTGCTTCCTTAAAAATAGTATACATTTTTGTTGTAGAAATCTTAATAAGACAAATAACATGGAATAAAAGTAAAAATCACCCAAATATTATCATTGACAGATGATAATTATCACATTTTTGTCCATATTTTTTCATTACTTCCTTTGCAGATACAATAATTATCTTCATTTAGATTTCCCTAACACAAGGTTGGGATCATATAGTTAAATTTTTATAACTTTTATCTATTTATATTATAGTGTTACTATTTAACTCATGTAAATAAACGTCCTATTACAGAATCAGTTTTTGTACACCACTATATTAATATACTTAAACATCTTAATTTTCTCAATTATTTATTTTACAAATAGTACTACAGATAATAACCTTTAGATATTTTCTCATTCCATAACTAACATAGCGATATTACATTTCAGAAAAAGAAATGTGGGGTCAAAATACAAAGACATCTTTATTTTCTTTTTTTTTTTTTTTTTTTTTTTTTTGTACCAGGAATCAAACTCAGGGCCTCATGCTTGCGAGACAAACACTCTAAGCACTGAGCTAAATCCCCAGCCCGACATCTTTATTTTCTTTGATACTTGCTGCCAATATTTTTCCTAAAGATTAAATGATCATTTAAGTGGCACTATTTTAAGATGCCTTTCTCCTTTCTTATTGTCCACTTCTAAAGCCTCAAAAACAGGTTTACGTATTTGATGGGGCAAAAGTTACTAATACACATAGATACATATTTGCTGGTATTTGTATAGAGATATATTTTATTAGTGAAAATATTATAACTACCAGTATTTTTTTTCATGGATTAGACTAACATAATTTCTATCAAAAATTCTATTTTCCATATTTCTCAAAATACATTGACAAATAATACTTATGTAATAAAGATACAAAATATATAATATAATATGTGATACAGCCATTCTATATATAGTCATCTATAGATAGCTATAAAGATGTAGGTATGTCTTCTTCCATATCTACTTATATCATCTCAACTTCGGGGATATGATATATAGATATATAGATACATACAAACATAGATAGATGCATGTATTTTATGTTTCTTTAAGAATATAAATTGTAAAAACAGTAAGTGTAGTTACTTACAAGGCTAGAATCTCCAATTCAGAATAAATATTAAAAAAATAAGGAATAGCTGATATACATATGTATATGTATATATATACTAGTTATAGATATATAGATATAGCTAAAGTTACAGATACAAAAATTGGTGCTGCCCTAATATTCTTTTTCCTTTAAGCCCACTGGACTTCTAGGAATGGTTATTTTTATTGTTTTCTATTCGTCTAACAAGCCAGATTTGCTTAGTGCTTGGTACATGCCTATGTACAGATTAGCCATCCCTCAGTACTGCCACAGCTCTTTAATGATACCAAAAGTGACTGTTAATGTCTCTGTACTCTTAGGGATTGGTGACATTAAGTCCAGAACAACTGAATTTCAAGTGTAGCACAAAACAATAAAATCTAGCTGTGAAAGGACACTGAAGAAAAGCCTCAAATGACAATTCAAGGAAGACTTTCACAAAGTCTACACTCATCATTCCTACTGCATTTGAAAGTTATTAGAATCATAGACCTGAGACACAGAATTATAACCTTTTAAGATTATCTTAAAATGGTCCTCCCATTCCAGAGAAGGACCACAAAGAACACAGAGTTAAACTGACATGTTCACAAGATAGGCGAGTACTAACCAAGATCAACAGGCCAGCTCCTATGCTACTCATACTTCCACTAAAATTCCAGTT
Organism: Hystrix cristata; assembly: GCA_004026905.1. NCBI lineage: Eukaryota > Metazoa > Chordata > Mammalia > Rodentia > Hystricidae > Hystrix > Hystrix cristata. The sequence goes on from PVJO010006422.1 coordinate 36,379, forward strand.
AGTTTCTGTGGTCCTGCAGAATGTCTATTTCTAACCCTGTTCATTAACAGGGCTTCCTAGGAGCATCTGATAGCTTGGTTAAGTAGCTGTGTTTTCCTAAAAACCAACAGCATCTTTTACAATGCTTGAAATGTATTTAAAACTTAAATCTTTCTTCACATCACACTAAGGTGTTTTTTTTCCTAGTGTTAAATTTGGTAACAGGGAATTCGGTGGAGCACGTCCTCAAAGAAATGTACATCTAAAGAGAATACCCTGTGTTTTAAAGACAGCAACCAGTGGTGGGGCCAGACACCTCCCAGGCCGTCTGAAAGGGCAGCGGAAACTGCAATACCACCACCCTTCCTGTAAGTGCCTAAGAAAAGATACTGAGAGACATACAGATTTTGAGGTGAGATGAGAGAACCAAGACCTGAATAAAGCACAACATGTGAAGTGCAACGATACGGTAGTGCTTACCTTCAAAAGCCAATTCGACAGTGAGTTCTGAAATAAGCGCTTGAAAAGAATGGAGACGGCAAAAAGAGTAGCCTGTTATTTCTCCCTAGCCAGTCTCTCTATAAGCTGCAAACTTCGTCTGGTCATCACATGTCTGTTACTGAGTGCAAAGGAAAGAACGGCAGAAGAGTTGTTGGAGGCCCTGTCATGTGTTCCCTTCAGCTTGGAGGTGCATATGAATGTAAGAAAGGTGCAGGACACACATCTGTAAACTCCTAGAGGCAGAGGGCCCAATTAGTGGCTGAAACCGGCTGCCAAAGAAGAAATCACAGTGAAGTGAACCTGGGAATGAGAAACTGGTGACCCATAACTTCTGTATTAGAAGCACAAAAGAGAAGTTCAGTGTTGACACGGGTCAGTGTGAATGATCAGGGAAGTCAGAAGAGGAGGAAGAAGTTGAAGAAAGGACTGGTTGCATTGTGAAGGGAGATTATGGCAAAATGATACAGTACTCCAATAAACATGCCCATCAAGGCACTGCCACGTCAGCAGACCATAACAGAAGAAGGAGAGGGAGTAACTCAGAGTACCACAGATGCACACCGAGGTCAGAAGTAAGAGCAGGAAGCCAGCCATGCCTGGCACTCCTCACTTCCCCAAGCTTCTCCTCCCTCTCCCAAACACCAGGAGGGAGAACAAGAGAGAGAGAAGGGAGAGCAGCAAGCCTGCAGCCCCTGCCACCGTCATTCATTTCCAAACTCCTTCAAAAACCACGTCCAGCCAGAAACAGGACCATAAATATTTCTGAGCTTAACTGGATCAAATTTTTAGAAAAGAGAGATTTCATATAATTAAAGATAATTGAAACTACACACATTTCTTATAAGGAAACAAAGTGTTTATGTTTTATTTTTATGCCAGTCCTGTTAGCATCTGGCAGAGAGTAAGCACCTCAGAAAAATATGATGGGTTTACCTGAATGTGTAATTTGTTTATTTAAAAAGAGGAATTAGATGAAATTATTTGAGTTCTCCATACAAGATAAAAATGGGAAATTTATAAACAAAACTAAGAGTAACTAAGTTAATCTTCAATTGAGTAAATATAGTAGATATCTTGTAAATAATATAAGATATAAACAAGAATAGAATTAGCAGAGGGGATTAGCATAAATATAATCACCCATAAATTATAGTTCTTTTTGCTAGAAGGCTTGATGGCTTTCCCTGCTTTGAGTTTCAAACTTATCTGAATTCAAACATTATTTCTTCTTGGGTAAATGGCATAGGGTATAACAAGTCTCTCTCTGTAAATGATTTCTGTGACTGCTCTCCTCCTCATATCCTATGTCCTGCTGGATGTCTCATAAGAAAAGGTGTTCAGGTCAACAAATCAGTACTGCATCTCTCGCCCCACTCCAGCCCTCCACGCTCCGTCTTGCTCCAGTCTTCTCTGTCCAGTTAAGAGCAGCCACAGCCACACTGTTGCACAGCCCAGGAACCTAGTCTCATTCTACTTTTTCTGTCTCGCACTCCTGCATTTCAGCCAGCGGTCAAGTCCTGCCTGCTCTTCCTTCTAAACATTTTTCTTACCCGCCCTTCCTCTCTGCGTCTGCTAGTGCTGCCACAGCTGAGACGGTCATTGTCACTCGGCTGTAACTCTCTTTCTCTGCAGTGGCTCCTTAAATCCTTCTTCCACAAGACATTTACAGGGCTCTGTGGCACAGCCCTGATTAAACACTTCACTTGGTCTCAATCACTCAAAAAATAAAGATGAAAAATAAAGACTAAAAGATAAAGGCCCAGATTCTTAGTACAGAACCTCTGGGAGAGTACTCCTCTCGATCCATCGCCCATTCTTTCCTTTTCGTGTATTTCTCTCTGCAGTTCAGCAGCTTTTGTTATTTGCATATAGGTGATACACGGCTGTGCTATTGCTCTGGGTCTCTCCTGCTGACCTTTTGACTGTATTCTACTTAGCTTTCCTGATTAACTAAGAAATCTTCCCTGGCTTCCAACCGAGCTGAATACTCCTCTTCGGTGCCGACAGTACCACTGCTTGCCTGTATTTTAGGATAATGAAATCGCTGCATCGAGGTACCTGACATCATTCTAATCCAACTTCCTCACTCAGAAAGAAAAATAAAATGTTAAACTAAATGAGTTATAGGAAGGCACGATTAACAACTAGCAGGTATGAAGCCCTTTCAACATCCCAGACACTGCTCTGTTAGTCTTTATGTCGGTAAGGTGGCTGCTCCTGGGATCCTCCTCTGAGACATGAGGACCACGAGGTCTAGAGGGTTAAGTAAGTGGTCTAAGGCCACGTGGGTAGCATGGTGAAAGCCAGGATTTCACAGGGTCGGCTCTTGGGTTTAAGTGCTAGGAGCTGATTGACAAAATTATTTTTTGAAAATGACTGAACTGCAAATTCACAAGTCTAAATATCCTTGAGCCAAAACAAAGACTGTTTTGGGGAAATGGAAGAAACAATCACTGCTTTATTTTTATAATGCAGAGCTGCTTATCACTAGAGAAGGGTAAACTTAGCTCTACTATTTAATCACACTCAGTTCAACAGCAATCAGGCTGCTCATTTTCATTATCCCTTTCTAAAATAGTATACTTGAATGTTAAATCCCTACTCATATAGAAATAAACAGCGGTGAGGTAAATTGCTAGGATCAAACCCATGAGTTAATTTGACCTTTGCCTCGAGAGAATCTCAATTATAAATAGTAAGCAAAGCACCAAATGATATCCCTCTTGGCATCTGAAAGCAGTTAAACATAAAAGAGCAGAAGCAACATAAACCAAAACAAAACAAAAGGGAACCCAAGAGGGGATTTGCAGGTATAATAAACTGCTAGTTTTCAAAGATAGAGGTTCAACAATGTCAGGAAAACCTTGAAGATCAATTTATCCAGAAGCTTTACTGACTATAACCAAATACATAACATTTTTCACCAAGCTTTTTTCTAATGATTTGGGGGCTTCTTTTGGTACTGTATTTTAAGATTTTAAGAATACTTTCTATTTTTACAATAGATAAAATGAAGTAGAGATAACATTTTAAATTTATTATTATTACATAAGATGATTGGGAATGGGCTATATGGTAGCAAATCAGTGCTTTCAAATATACTTCTAATATTTGTTAAATAAAATCACAACCCAGAAAGAAAAATGAGAAACATTCTAGTAGTAACTATGGAAAATACTGATTATATCACCATTAAAATCCACACTTTCTGATTTTGAAGTAGATGATGGTTACATTTACAAAGAAAAGCCCCCTAGAAGATCTTAGATTTGTTTTCTATTGAATCAAAACTTGAATAACAGGAAAAACTGCTGTATTCCTAAAGATTCACTTGTTACATCGAAGAGTGTAAATGAAGCTGGGTTTTAGGCTCTAAAGCACCTGCCAGTCTGGAAAATGAACTGATATGATGGGAAGCCTCTACACACCTTACTAGGCAAGCTAATCTAGCCGTCATGGAACAGAAAAGCTTGCACACAAAATTTAAATGTTTGAATCACATTGCTTATTGAGTCAACTCTAAACATACAGCAAAAATCAATGGGATGATAACTGGATAAACAAAATGTGGTATCTACACATAATGAAATACTATTCAGCTATAAAGAATGACAAACTAGAGTCATTTATAGGAAAATGGATGGACCTGGAAAATGTAATGTTGACTGAAATAAACCAGACTCGCAAGCTTGAATACTGTATGGTATCCCTCATTTTAGTGAGGCAAAATACAAACAAAAGAAAAGGGTAAATGATGGATACAAAAAGGCAAAGGGTCAGATCTAAGCTAATAGGCAAAGGGTCCAAGGGAAGAAGAAGAGGGCAAAGTGGGAGGGGAATGGGAATCCAGAGGAACAATGATAGTTTAAAAACAAGAACCTAATAACCCAAACTTAAAACAGTGACACATACACTAGGTACTACAATAACTTTATGTAGTTGTGACTTAGTGCTGCCTCTATGTGGTTGTTTACGTTGCTTGTTGTCATAAGCAAAAGGCACAATGTATTGTGGTCTGTAAGCTTGTGTAATGGCCTGTAGGTTTGTGTAATTTTGAATAAATTTTAATAAAAATCTATTTTAAAAATCAAGGGGATGAGGGGCTGGGGATTTAGCTCAGTGGTTACAGTGCTTGCCTCACAAGCACAAGGTCCTGAGTTCGATCCCCGGCACCAAAAAAAAAATAAAAAATAAAAAAAAATAAAAATCAAGGGGATGAAATGCATGAAATTAACATTTCAGATAGAGGGCAAGCACTTCCCGAACCCTGTACCACATTCATTTGTTCTGGGTGTTTCACGAGCGTTCAGTGCCTGCCTCGTTCCGTGCGAGTTAGCTAGAGCTGCCCTTAACTAAGTCCTGCATGTGGCTAAGCAACAGAAATGTGTTATTTCAAAGCAACAGAAGTTACGAGTCTGAAACCCATGTGTCAGCAGGCTCAGCTCTTGCTATGAGCTACAGAGCAGAACCAATTCCATGTCTCTCTTAACATCTGGTGGCTTGCTGGGAATCTTGCACTCCTGGGCTTCTGCCATCAGCTCAATCCCTGTCTTCATCTGCATTTTCCATCTTCCCTCTGCACCCAGCATGACTTCATCTCAGAGATTTACATCTGCAAAAACCCTATTTCCAAATAAAGTCACATTCTGTGATACTGGGGTTAGGACACCAAGATAAGAATTTGAGGAACACAATTCGACCCATAACACCTCTCACTCCTTCTTGGCCACACGTGGTATTCACTTTATCTCTGTGAACATATCCCACAAGCTACTTAATCCTATAATCTATTTCATCATCTCCCTTACTTAGTTCTCTTCAAAGGACAAAACAAGATATTCTTCAATAACACAGCAAGCACACATCTCTAGGCCAACTGTTTCCATCTGTAAAACAAAAAAATTATATAGAACTCACTACGCTGATATTTTAAATTTTATAAAATGTATGAAAATCTTGCTCTTCAATTGCAGTTACTCAGCAAGTCTCTTTTTCCATCGTCATCGATGACCTGAATCTTGTATCAAAGGTGACACTGCTCATCTATTCACAGAAGGAGGAAGCTACAAAGACAGCAGGTTTCACTTACATAAAACCACATAAATTTTGTGAGGCTCAAAAGAAAGTAACGGTGTCTATTCTGGAAATGAGAAGATGGAAGCAAGATCGAAAGAAGAGAAATAGATTTTGAAGAGAAGTTTTTGATCAGTCCTTTGCAAATATTGAAGGGTGACATGTGTCCTGTGGGTTTCCAACTCTGTTATCTATTTTCCTTTTGTTAAACTTTATTCTTAATACCATAGAAACTGCAATAAGCCGCAAAACCTCTGCAGTACCCAGAAAGTAGTTCTCAGTAAAGACAAAAGGTTATGAGGAATAATGAAATAGAAACTATAATTCATGGGCCTTCTCTAATTCTTCAATATTCAAAAATCCATAGCACATGGGCAAAAATGATATAGAGCTTAATTTTTTACAGCACAGAAGTTGAAGTCATATATAAAGATAAATACTAAGGTTAGAGTTTGTCCTAGAAAAAACAATTTAAAAAACAATATTTTTTTTACTCTCCTTGCTACTTCTCTTTCCTCTGCTCTGAAGGTCTTGCTATAAGCCCTGACTTGCATTTTCTTAATTCACCAAGACAGAAGTTAGCAGCTAGCTTGTTAACTGCTTTGCATTTCAATCCGTTCTCAGCATGTTTCCATGCTAGGGTAAGCCATGGATGGTGGGTTCCAGGAGATCCTAGAGATTTAGATTCAGCACATCTAGGCCTATACTTAGCCAAATTTTAGAAGACTTCTGCAGGTAATTTTGATGCTCAATCAGCTTGAAAACCTCCAGTTTTATCATGTAGTAGTTAATACAATAATTTACAGTCATGTAAAGGAAAAAGTACTCCCCCCAAACCACAAGTTCACAAGACTCTTCAGAACACTACTCCCCAGAATGGAGGTCTCCAAAATTTTTCGAATAGTTCTATTGTTAAAATACCCAGGAGATAGACTGCCAATACATGATTTGCTTTATTTATGAATTATGTAGTTATGATATTGTATTAATAACATTTAGCATTGCAAAACACACACAATAGACAAATTTAAAAGAATGAGACAAAATGAATACACTTAGCAGTGAATAAATCATTTTGGGAGCACGGAGAAGTGGGTACACTTCACTCTGAAATCCTCGCCACTTAGGTTTCTGGAAGGCGATCTTTTCCCACCACTTTCCACAGTATTTTAATAAAGCCACCTCATATTTCAACAACACACTACAATTTACAGAGCATTTTCATTTCGATCATATTTATGCTCAAACATCTTATAAGAGAGATTTTGTTAATATTAATAACCTCTGGCAGATGAGGATACTAAGGACAACTAGGACATTTGGTCACATAGTTTAAAATAGTGGAACTAAGACCAAAAGTCAGGTCTTTCGACACAAAATTGACCACTTCATCATTCAAGGTTGACCTGGGCAGGTAGTATGACTGTATTTTCTTTTAAGCTAAGTCAGACGATAATAACAGGTTGCCTTTTTATTACACTTATTTTCGAAGTAAATACAACTGTCTTTTGGAATTATATATGTCATCGGATGTGGTAAGAATAGAATTTCTTAAACTAGTTTTTAAAAATCCTTTATGTAACATCTGCACTGTTCTGAGATAACTTTCCCCTGGGGAACATTTGGCCACATCTGGGGATGGTTTTGGTGCATTACAATGACGAGACAACTCCTACCACAAGAAATTATCTGGCCCCAAATGTCAATAGTGGTAAAGTGGAAAGACCCTGTTGTAATATTTCTAAATATGTAAGTTAGTTAAGTTCAACAAATATTTTTGAAAATTTATTATCTTTACAATCTTAAAGAAGACTGTAAAGATGCAAATCTTCTGAGTCATTCTAAGTGGGTGATACTATCTACGAAGCCACCCCAAGCACATGCATATACACACAAAACACTGTACATCCTTTCACAGTGTTGACCAACTTGCTAAACATCGTCCTACATCCAAGGTAATAATCCTAGATCTACAAAGTGAACCTAATGATAGATTCCAAAGAATTGCATTGAGTTTCTTCTTACAAACCCTTAGAGATGTGAATCACTATAAAACTTGTTCTTGGATTCCTGCTATTAAGCTAGAAATTCAGAAATTCAAATACAGCCCATTGATCTCAATGCATCAATGGCTTGCAGAGTATTAAAATCATTCATAACTTAATAAAGCAATATTTGTACATTTTAATTGAGAAGGAGGTTCATGTAATCTCACTCCACAAGACATTTTTAATTTAAAAAAAGAGAGACTACTATTCTCAAAATGGATTTTGCTGGTTTATTATTTCTTCTAGCCCTTTTGAGAGAGATTAGAGGACTTGCTTCATAAAGTATATCACATAGTGATTAAGAGGGCTCTTTGTGGGTTATTATATTTTTATCTCATATGGATGATAATGATTATTCCGTTAAAATCTTGTTACTTGACTTTCTGAATTTCGGAGTCAGGGGAGAAATTATGAAATAGGCAGTTTGTCTTCTGTCATGTAGAGAGTCTCTTATCCTTTTTTCTGGATCAAAATTTCATCTGCCAATTCTCTTTCTTTCCTTATCAAAAATGTCAGCTATATGTGTAGAACATAAATTCAAGTAATGTGAACATTTTTCAGTTCGCATTGCTCAAGGTTAAAAAACCAATCATGTAAGAAAAGTTGTTTTTACTGTCCACCTATCTAGTCTTTTAAGCCTGAGGAACAGCAGGAAGAAATATTTAAGAATCAAGCAGTCCTTTATTGGCCTACTTATTCTAACAGGATGCAATATTTATCTTGCCAAGAACATACTGATTGTTAAAAACTATTTTATATACTTTATAATGTCATCATACAGACTAATTGTATTTTATCGTAGTTAAAATAAGTCAGTTAAAAATTACTTTATTTTGTAATGTCTACTCAATATCCCGTGTACAAAGTTGACATTTTTTAAAACTGTCCCCTTTTTCTCAAGAATAGAAATATAATTTGATATCTTTTGTGCCACTTGGATTTAACATGAAATTTTCTGCATATTTATTTAAGTTCAACAAATATTTTTGAAAATTTATTATCTTTACAATCTTAAAACATTAAAATCTCTCAAATTCTAATCAGGCTCTAAAAGATGAATCATTCAAAAACAAACATAAAGTATTAAAAGAAAGCAGACACTTATTCAAACTATAACAAAATTCTTCAAATATTACTTCAATAAAAATATAATTACCCACGTCTGTCATATGAAGAGAGGTGGAGAAAGATATATTCAGTATTCAAGAGGGCCAGAGAGAGAGCCAAGAAGTTTAGAACCTTCTAGTTTCCTAAGACAAACCAACAAAACTTTTGCAGTCCTGAGGAAGACCAAATTCCTGTTAGACTTTAAAACCAATCTTTGCCTTTGTGTTGGGCAACATGATAATGAAACCAACACAGTTCCTTCCATTTTAAGGTGCACATTACAACCATTGTTTTAGTGGACTATATTTTAATAAAACAAAACAAAATAATAGCATAAAATAAAAGTTGTGGGGATGTTTCAGTTCCCTGATGTACAAGTGCAATCCTGATATAACCCAACCCTCAGTTAGTTTCTCACCTCTGTAATTCTTTCTCACAGCAGATGTGAAGCTTCAGCCCTAATGATGACCTAACACAATTCAAAAACATCATTGGCAAAAACAACAACAACAACAACAACAACAACAAAAAACCAATAATTCCTTTTCCAAAAGCAACATTCACTAGCATTTTTATACATTCTTCCCCAAGTACCCCTCATATTTACGCGATCTGTTCTTTGATGTCAGGTACTTCCACTAACTTTTTCCTACAGCGGACAATTGCCAAGGAATATCTGTGTAGAACAGAGTAGCTGGCCCTGGGAAAATCATAAGCTACACATGAGATACCACTGTGAACATGCTGGGAGACTGTCATTGCCGTTCTGCCTTCACTCATCAAGGCCTTCCAAATATGAACTGAATGGATGAACTCCAGATAGACCAGTTACAACTATCCCCTCACTTCTTATCATGCTACTGTTCGTCGAGTCTTCCTCCAACTTCACTGCATTTGCTTTTGTGCACCATACTCCTTTTTTATACTTTTAATTGAATGATGAAGAAAGTATCGAAAGATGAATAAACTCTGATCCTCCCTACAGTTGCCTACTGGACAAGAAAAAATATTAAATATAAAATTGTGCTTAAGCTTTAACGACTATGCCTATGGCCACATGTAATTTGTGGTTCCTAGTTCAAAAAACAAGAAAAAGCACCATTAAAGATACTGTTGTAGAAAACACTTTCTCCTGCCGTCTCTGAAACTGCCATGATCTCTTCTATCCATTTGCTGGGAGCACGTAGACTCTCAGAGGAAGTCTGGGCTTCATCCCGCCTTCAGTATTGTGCCCATGGTTCCCTTTCTCACCAGCGGTCAGACAGTGTGCTGGGTCCTGTCTGGCAGCCTGGGAGTCAAACTCTTTTGCCCCATTGGCTGGCTAACCAAAGTGCAGCAGACTGGTGACCCCTAAAGTCCTACAACCTCTAAGACAAGATGTACTCAGTACCTCAACAGGTGGGTGAGGCTAGCATTGTGCCCTGACCTGAGAAGCTCCTGTCAGCTGGCTTTCATCATGTCCAGGCCTACGTCATCAAATGTTTTCAGTGTCAGCCTACCAAGCGTAGGCCTCAGAAAAGAGTCACGACTCGTCTATCAACACAGGGCTAATGACTCTGCAATAGCAATGAGATAAGAGGAATGGACTTCGGAATGCAAAATTCTCTACTTGCAAGTTAATTTTTCTGTGGTTATTCCTACCAGTCTGGCTGGCCTACATACAACAGCAATCTGATCTACCTGATGTGTATAGCATCTTAAGAAAAATGAAAGAAGAAAGAGAGGAAAAAAAGGAAGGGGGGGAGGGAGCAAGGAAGGAAAGGAGAGAGGGAAGAACAAAGGAAGGAAGCAAGGAAGCAAGGAGGCAAGGAAAGAAGGAAGGAAAATAAAGAAAGAATAGGTCAGCCACATCTCACTACAAGGGAGCGTGAAACTACGGAAGTCATCACCTCTCTAGACATTGGAAAGAAGACAGAATTAGAGCCCAAGGTTAACCAAGGGAAGTCCATCTTCAATAGCATATATGATGAAGAGAAGTCCAAAGAGTGAAAGAAAAACAAATACACAGCACAATGTTAGTATTGGAGAAGTTTGGTCAACTAATGGGAAACAGAACAGAAATGACAGAGAATTGAGATAAATGATTCAAATGCCTATTTTAGGAACTACAATGTGTTTCAAATGAGCTAAATACATGAAAAAGAATGACAAAATAAAGTCAAAAATCAAATATAAAATCCTAGTCTCTTTGAATTTCCTAGTAATAGAGAATTCATTGAAAAAGCTTTTTATTTTAATATTTAAGATTACATATAAAAATGTCTGTAGCCTCATAATGGATGTTACAGACTCATTAATATATAACATAAATATAATATTGTACTTATTACATGTTTCAAATTATGATTAATTTTTGCTATTTATACTAACCACAGATGAAAGGTTAAGAAAGATATAGATCACTCCAGCCTAAGAAAATAATCTGCTTTTTACTTGTTCAGTGTTTAGATCTATGATTTTCAAATACAAATAATAATTCACCAGACTGATGCTTTGCCACTGTTCTAGAAATTGCCCCAAGGGAACCCAAACCCTCTTACCTACCTGCTATTTCAAATACCTTGGTTCCTTTAAATTAATTTTCTTTTTAGATTCCTTACTTGTTCATGCTTCTCTTAGCTCTTGGCATTCACACCCACAATTATATTCTGCATGCTGCTTGTAATTATCTTGCCGCTATCAGAGACTGCATGGTTTCCCACACTTTAGATTTGCACAAGCATACTTGAGATCATAATTACAGTCTTGTATTTTTGTTCAGCAATTTAAAACATTTCTTAAAGCAATGAATCTTCGACAAACAGAACTTTTGAAATGTACACTGCATAAACGGCTATTTTTTCAGATTTTTCGGACTTCTTGGCGGGGAGAGGAGAGAGAGAGGAAGAGAGAAGGGGGGGTTGTATAAATTTAAGAAGTTTATTTATTCCACAAAGTCTTTCTTTATTTCACCTGGGAATTAAGATGTTTTAGATGTTTTGGGGATTAGGTAAAACAAACTTCCTTACCTCACATTATGAGATTTTTCATGATAATATAAAGTTTCATAGACAAAACTCTTGACCATGTACATCTTTCACTCCGTCTTATTTCTATATTTTAACAGCACCAAAGGGCTGGAAGTCTACAGAATAATCCATGCTTCTTCTTACTTCTGTGTCATTTCCCAACACCCAAGATGTCCTCTGCCCATTTTACCCTTTACATCAAAGACATAACTTCTCTACTATCCATCTCTCCTGCTAGTATCATGATCTTCACGATCCTACATCTAAGACGTGTTTTTGTCTTTACTTGACTCAGTAGTGATTTTCTATTTGGTTAGCAATCACCACTGTTTCTTCTTGGCTCCCCTCAGCCCCTACTTTCTTTGTTGCTTCGACTCAGCTGCTTCTTTGCTTCCATGCAATTTCACTTTCCTCAAGTATTACTTGTAAGGGTTCCCCTTTTTACAAATGGTCTACTTGCATTACGAATCCACACTATCTCTCTAGACAATCCATTCACATGGTAGCTTCTGTTAAATCCTATACACTGGTGACTTTCGTTATATTTCATACGGAATCACAATCTCTCCTTGGCTCATGTACATATATTCAAACTCCTTCCTAATACTTGCCTTTGTAAATTCATTATCAAACTCAACTGAATGGTCTCTTGGGCCTAAATCTAGTCTTTAGTCAATTATCCCAAATCAGTGAGTTGTACTCCACGAAGTAGAAACCAAGGAATTGTTCCCGCGGCTCTGCTGCCTTAGCCTGAGTTCCACAGAACGCAGAGCTGAAACCAACGCCATGAGCATTACTGCTTCACTAGGGAAAGCAGTTACATAGCACCGCAACGGAGGGCAAAGGAAGTAAAGGGACTTTAACTGCTGCAGACAAAGTATTCTGCATCATCTTTTATTTCTTACACAATGCCATCGTCTGCAAGCTGGCACCTTAACTGAGATTTAACAGCCCACTCTGAGGGCTGTCTGGGTGGTGTGGCACGTGGTAAGATAGTGCATCTTGTGAACATGAACTCACTGTGACATTTCTATTATTACGAAATGCGTTCCTTGCTCTGACACAGTTTTGTGGACTGAAAATATCAATGGAACAGTCATTCTATAAGTTTTTTTTTAATATAATTGACACTGAATACAAAAATGGACAATAGTCAGACCATACAGGAAAATCAAACGCCAACACAAAGACTGAAGGAACCAATTCACTGAAGTTGAAACACAATTTTTGCAGCAATTAGTTCAAAATGTTCAAGACTTGATTACTGAGGGCTGGGGATTTAGCTCAGTGGTTAGAGTGCTCGCCTTGCAAGCACAAGGCCCTGAGTTCGGTCCCCAGCACCAAAAAAAAAAAAGTCTTGGTTACTATCGGATTGCATAATTTTTACCCTTACTTCCACCTTAGAGTAAACTACAGAAGTCAAGTATGTTTCCCGAACAAATCACACAAGATACCTACTTTTTAGTAAGCCTGCTTTCAGCTCCCCAGACAATAACCACCAGTGAGGGTATCCGTGAAGCCTTCTCTTTACTATAATCATTTACATCACCACCCCTACCTGTGTGTGTTGGCCAAATTCAAGTGAAGCTGGCTGACTCCCTTGCTATAAAAAGCGTGAAGTAATAGCCTTGGGAGTTTATTCTAATCTTTGATCAGAGAATGATCTTGGAAACTCCAAAACAATGTCCTGTCTATATGGATTCCTCCTGGCTTGACCACAACTCCTTAAATGGTATAAATCTTGTCTAATGCTTTTAATCCTAACATCTATGCTTTGTTAAAAAAAATACATACAATCAATGTTTGTTTGAGATTTTAACATGCCAGAAAATTAACAGAAAAGAGAGTACATTAACTTAAAACAGCAAAAATATGACAAGAAACAAAAATGAAGAAGATAGTTGTATAATAACAAAATGTGTGAGTATTCAATAAATAAAATTCTCAAAGATAAACTCAAACTTATAATAATAGATTAAACAAAATGCCAAGGTGGGGAAGAGAAGGATGATATGAAATTTTGAGAACATGTTTGACAAAAAGAAGCACATACTCCTTTACCATGCAGACTTGTAAGCAACTCCACATTTATGAATCAGCATACCTTAAAGGAAGAGTATGATTATTCTCTAAAGAATACGGGCTTTAGCCTAAGGTGGAATCGGTCTGAATTCTGACACAATTTATTCAACTACATTCATCTCTGTAAATTGAGGAAATACTTAATTGGTTATTAAATTAGTTATTAAATATGGCTCCATATTTAACTGACGGAACAGAATTTCTCACATTCCTGTTGATAGTGGATATAACTCAACACATTGCTTGCTTACTATCTTTAAAAATATTTATAAAAAATAAAATATCTCACATCCTCAGAATTTTCATATGAAAAGTACATATTTGTCTCATAATATTATATAAAATAAATATTTTATAATAAATGTAAAACATCTACTTAACATAGTGAACACTCAATAATGTTAGATTCTATGTCCTTAAAGACAACAATTACAGACACTTTAATATATCTACCCATGTTTTTCCAGAGAGGAGCCCTAAAATCTACATTGGCTCTCAGGTAAGATTGTTGCAAATTTTTTATCACCGAAATAAATCCTCCTTTCCTAGGCACAACTGCATCCAAATTATCAGGAAATTAGTTGCTTCTCCAATGTCACGAAATGTGTTTTGTGACCTACTCTTGCAGTGTATAAAATATAGAGTATGGTAGTAAATGGAAATACGTTTTAACTGACATTGTTGACCTAACCAGAAGTTTTATTTCCTCAGTTAGACATTTTTAAGCTGTCATCTTCAGTCCAAAGAAATGTTGACATGTTTACTCTTGACCTCAAAGATTACAGAAATAATTACCTAATAGGATTTCCATAGATGCTGTCAACAATGTCCTTAGACCTTTTGCCTTTCAAGAAGACCAGTTTGCATTTACAGCAGAAGTAATTGATGATTAGCTCAAATAGAAAGGTAGAGACAGACATGGCATGTTGGTGCTCAGACCCATTTCCTCTGTGTTCATGCTTTCTTGGTCTAAACTCACAACTCCTATTTGTTAATCCAACAAGAAAACTATTTACACCGGTTCACCTTTCTTTGGTGTTGTTCTCCTTCTAGGAAGTCTTCTTTTATCCTACATTCTATATGCAATAATGCATCTTTTCCATTAATTTATTCATTCACTCATCTTTGCAGAAAATACCTATTACATAAATGAAATTTTAAAAATCAAATAGCTTTCACTGAAGAGTTTTTAGCTGAGGTATAAACTTACCCTTCAGTCTGGAGCAACAGTTTTAATATGAACAAGCTCTTTATTCTTTTCATTTGAAGACTTCTTTTATTTACTCCTTGCATTTAATGGTAATGACGGTCAGGAATTGTTAAGAAGCAAGCGATAGATATACTAATTTACTGAGGGTGATTCCAACGGGACAGAGAGTTGAAAATATGAGTCTGGAAATCATGGAGCTTTCTTCTAAAAAGCAGTTGAAACCATAGAATGGCATTAAATATTCATAAAGATGCTCTGCAGTTCATTTAAGTTATACACACCCTAGTATACTATGCACTTATGCTTGTTGTTATAAAATGTTATATTGAGGGAAGTGATATATTGATACTACCAATTTAATCTGTTTTTATTTAAAAACACATAATAAAATTTATTCCACAGTTTTCGGCGGAATAAATATTTTGCAAATATCAAGAAAGACTCATTGTGTAAGAAGATTCAGAATGTATATATTCACTTAAATTTAAACCAGTAACCACTCAGCTACAGTGAACAGGGCAATGCCCTGGTGAAATCCAGTCGGGGCCCAGGTGTGTGATGTCTCAATGAACGTGTACCAACTCACATGCTGATAATATCATACAGAAGATAGGTTCAAATCTTTTTTTTTCAATTTCATAGTGTTTCTCTGCCTTGAATTTTAATAAGAAGGTGAACTCAATTTCACAAGGCAGATCAGAACATTTGGTACTTAAAATTGCAGATTAAGTATAACTTGATGAAGCAAAAATTAATGTTTGAAGGTAACATTCCCAACAAGAGGAATTTGACTTCCTTAAGATGTTGACTAAATTTCTAAAAGACAAAGTCATGAAGTAGTTGATATATGTTACTTTATTGTTAAACTACTTGTTTCAAAAAATACATTTGAAAGAGTATTTTCCAGGGAGCAGTGACAATTTAGATTGAATGAAATTTATTAATCACATCTCAACTGAACATGTAATAGTATGAGAATAGATTTACATGTTAGA
Source organism: Hystrix cristata (assembly GCA_004026905.1). Classification (NCBI taxonomy): domain Eukaryota; kingdom Metazoa; phylum Chordata; class Mammalia; order Rodentia; family Hystricidae; genus Hystrix; species Hystrix cristata. The sequence continues at coordinate 52,382 of PVJO010006422.1, forward strand.
TTTTGCTACATAATCTTGGTCAACAATTTCCAGCAACTTCTGAGCATCTGGAACAATTTAAAGAACATCTGTGTCATTCCACAGGATGGTAACTATAGATAACAATATTGTATTTACAATTCAAAAAGTTAGAAGAAAGATTTTTTAATGTTTTCTTAATATCAATGTGATATTTGAAGAAATAAATACACTTAACCTGCTTTAAACATTACACAATGCATACATGTATCAAAATTGACCACTAATCTAATGTATAATTTTTATGTTTTATGTATCAACTGAAGATAAATTTTTAAAAATTAAAAATCATTGTCTTGAGACTTGGCTTGTATTGCTGTAAAAATAACAAAGGAACCAACAAAAATACTGATACCATTTAAACACTGATACCACTGAATCAAGAATTACTCAATACTGTAAAACTACATAATATAAATGTATTGATTTGATGCTATGATTGATATGAGATTACAGCTCTCTTCTATAATACCATTTTCAAATTCTTATGTTAATCAAAATAATTTGTTCATATTAATAGATTTATGATAAGCATTTACAAATTTGAACTTAAAACTTTGTATAAGATTTTATCTAATTTATTTTTTGAAGTTTCATATAAAAATTTTATCAAAAAAATTCCCTTGAACACTACCAGCATAAATAAAGGAAAAGTGAAATTCTAAAATATAAAAGTTGGAGGTAGGTGAGACCAGTAATACCCTGTATTTTAAAGTCTGAAATAGCATTGTTGAAGAGTTGTGGAAAATTTCCTAAAAGGACATGCTCTCATGTGAAACAAGAAGTAAAAGATTAAATATATTCTGGAATATTAGGTCCTTGGGTTTAAAAAGTTGTTAGTAGACCTAACTTGACATCCAGACGCAAAAATAGAAATATATATAATTTAAAAACAACTAGATTGTATGGTTCTTTAGTTTTAGGAATAAATTAATGAAAAAACTACCAGAAGACAGTAATAAGTGGGGTAAATTGGAGGTAGGGTTATGAGATTTACACAAAGAGAAACTCGGATGCCTAATTAAATTTTAATCTTAGATAAATAATGAAAATGTTTTAGTTTAAGTATAACTCATTAAATATTTGGGAATTATAATTTAAAATATTTGCTGTTTAACTGAAATTAAAGTTTAACTGATCACACTGCATTTTATCTTGAAATTCTAGCTGGAGGGTCAAAAGTCCACCTCAGATTTCAGACATACATTGATTGTCACAGTCATATTAAGATTTGACATGGCTCTTTGACTCTATGAACAGCAGTGTTGTAATCATGATTTCTGGCATACAATTTGTGAGCGAATCACAATTCTATCCTTTTCTGGACTTACAATGAGAATGTACTTCTTAATCTCTCTGTAGTTAGGAGGGAGTTTATTACAAGTTCTGGCTGGAGAACTTAATCAACCACATAAGGCCATCCAGATATGTTTAATTTCATGACTATTAGTCCCTGAACAACTACAATAAGCAGACAAACCCTCCCCTGCAACTGACATTATAATGTGATCACTTTAAACTATGAATTTTGGTGACTGTTTATTCACATCCTATTCTAATACAAAGCACTAAAAGTAAAGGGCTCTGTGAAGTCAAGTCATGATTATTGCAAATTTTACACCCAACAGAAAACAGATATTTCAACAAAGATTCACTTTGAGACCACAATGTTAAGTGGAATAAATCAGACACAGAAGCTTACATATCACATGATTTCTCTTACATGAGAAACCCAAAATATAAATAAATTATATAACAAATCAAAAGATAATAGGAAATGGAGCTATATCTTTTGGAAAGGAGAAAGAGAGCAAGAGAGAAAGGGAAAGGGGGAGAAAAAGGAGTAGAAAGGAATTTTTAAAAAAAGAATAACATGTTGTGTACATGTGACAACCCTTTACAATGAATGTAATAATAATAATGTACTATAAATATGTACAATAAGGTAAAATGAAATAAAATAAAGAAGAATCTGCTGTGAAAACAATGCAACTTTGGAATCAGATTTGATAATAAAACAAGATAATAGGTAACTCGACTATTTTCTTTGTTTCTTCACTGCACTGGATATATAGACTGCTATTTGTCTGCAGTTGCCCATTTTCCATGTTATTTCAAGTGATCTGGTCAGTGAGGCAGAGCACACTGAAGAGCTCAGCTGTTCCCTTGTCCTTTGACTCCATGACCACTGAATGAGAGTGAGAATCCAGATGCAGAAGATGAAGGGCAGACAGAGAAGCGAGAGGAAATTGAGGAGTATAGTATACTGTCACTTTCAGAAGCCAAGAGAGCAAGTACATCTCAAACTAGGGAAAACATACTGTAACACAGGTAAAGATGGGACGAGTATGAGGAAATGAGCTGCTGAGGGCACAAAATTAAAGAAAATACAGCAACAGATAAAGAAAAAGTCCCTGCTCTCATGAGAATTACAGTCTATTTAGAGGATGAAGAAAATAAACAAAAAACTACATAGTGTGTTAAAGAGCAGTAAGTGCCACTGAGAAGAAAGGAGCAAGGAGGGAGGACAGGCCGTGGTAAAAGAGAACGGGCAGGAAACAGGAAGAGGAGCAAGACTGACACCTTCTGAGAGGGAGGTTCATTCTCAAAACGACACAAAGGAGGACAGACAGCCCTCGTCTTTTCTTTGATTTCTTAGCCTGAAAGTTTGCAGCTTGTAGCTGCTGCAGTCATCTTACAATCATGAAGATCAAAGTCTGCTGATGAAGTACAATAGAGGGACAATTTAAGTATATAAATATGGAATAAAGTTAGAGTGTTACTATTATTAACCGCCTCTGTACGTGAGATAACAAGTTCTTAATTTTAAGACAGTTGGAGTTTTTGTTACTTGCAGCCAAAAGCAATTACGTTGATGTGAAAGGAACATCACTGAAGATGCAGAGCAACTCTGATGTACAATGGAAGAGAGCTGGAGGAATTTCTTTCTCTTAATGAAATAACAGTATCATCTTTTGAAAGGTTAGTATTCAGAAGAGTAAGGATAGCTCTGAGGAGCTATGTTAGGAAAATGTTTTAAAAGGTCACAAGTAGCCACACAAATCAGCTAACCGATAACTGGTAATAATTCAAACACTCTCCCTGTGTATATTAACACTCACTTCCCAGGATGATTGACTATGTCCACGGTACTCAACTCACAAGTCATGAATCAAATCCATCATTTCCTCTGCCTTCTCCAGCTTTTTCTCAGGGAGCAATTTCATGAACCTCCCTAGCAACAAGACAGTAATTGGATGTGTTTTATTAGAAGGAATATAATATTTAATAACTTTTTTCTGAATTTGTTATTTAATAACAAATTTCTCATGACTGACACTAATTTCATTTTTTGCAGAGAAGTAACTAAGCTTCAGAGCTCAAGGTTAATGTTAAAGTAGTCTGCCTCTTTTATTGGCTGATTTGTTAGTAGCATTTCTTTCTTAATATTATAAAATCTCCCTTGGCACTAATACTCATAAACATCCACCATTTCAGTTACTGCACTGGAGAAACCGTGGAGGAAATATCATTCCTAAAAGAACTCCAGCATTATTATCTACCCTACAATGCCTGTTAGGAAACAAGTCTGGGTAATGGAGACAGTCATATTTAGTTTGTTTGCTACTCAATATGTACACCAGTATTTATTTGCAGTTGCCTATTTTTCAGTGTTAATTCAATTGGGCTAGTTAGACATGAGTTAGAATGAGGTCACATTTGTTTCAATAGTTTATAGAGCTTAAGACAAAAACTTATTTGTTTCTTTAAGACAAGTACATAACAGGAAGAATGTTGAAACTAATATACAGCTGTGTTATAAATAACATGCATTCCTTTGAAATTCGTATCAGATTTGGTACTTGTCTCAAACATTCAACAAAAGTTGAGCAAACCTTTATAGAAAGCTTTGTGTTGGATACTGAGGGTGAGAAAAATAAAGAATATAATTCTCAAATTAGGAAGATTAGAGCCCAGTAGGCATAATATGAATATTCGTAATCAAAATATAATGTGTAATGATTATTATTTGAGTTATGCAAATGAAGAACTATAGCTGGGCAGTAAAATGATTACTCTGTGTCTGACAGAGTATACATATATAATAGACATGTTAAATTTGAATTTGCAATAAAAACATAGAAAAAAGAAAATTACAGACAGAGAAAAATACATAAATAATTTACTGAAAACAAAAAAATTATAAATACTTATGAAATAGAGGCAAATGTTATTACCTGTAGTATGGATGGGGGCATGTGTAATGTTTCTTGCTAAATCTCATTTAGTGGGTCTAAAGTCAAGCCTTAGATTTATATTTCTAATAGCTCGCAGATGAGACCAATCATGCTCAGACAGAGAAGTATTGGGACATAAAATAATCAAGATATCATTGAAACAGATTGTAAAAAACACAAAAAGTATGCCAAGAAAATGTCCTCTACGCCTGAGGCCAGGTGATTTCATTTTGTGTCAAATGAATTCTAGAGATGAAAATTCGGTATCCCAACTCTCTGTAGTAAATTTACATTTTTATCTGTTTCATATATTGGCTTTATCTATAGTCTGTTCTCTAACAAAACGATTTTTAAGGAGAGGAAAATGTTTCGAAAACATAGACTAAATTCTTGGGAAAAGTTTGAGATTTTTTTGAGCAGGTAAATGATAAAATTAAGAAAGTCAATTGGATAGGCTTGATAGTTTGGAATGGGTAGACAGACTGTTCTGAATGCAGAAAAATACGTATTGCTCTATTTTTAACAGAAAAAGTTGAAATAAATATATTAATAAAACAACACACATGGAAATCAAAGAGAGTCAGACCCAATATAGGTACACACCAGGAGAAAAGGTGTATAGACCATTGAACTAGATTGAAGAATAAAAGTTGTAAGACAAACTTAAGTTGTGTACCTTGTAGAATTACTGTACTACTAATAAAAGATTGGTTTGAAGACCAAAAAAATACTTCTGGAACCTCTAAATTTATATTAAGAAATGTTTAGAGGTTGAACCAAAAGGAATATTACTGATCTGAATGGGATAGTGATGGAAAATACCCAGAAATACAAGAAGAGTAAGGGGGACTGAACATATAGAAATGAGTGTAAGAAAGATATTAACACAGTGAGAACATCTAATCAATGTGCAATTGGAGTTCATAAATGAGAATATGTCAAAGAAATATGTAATGAGATGAAGACACTGAGCCATGGGAGACAATGAGACATGAATTCAAGTGGAGCTACGAAAGCTCAAATATAGTAAGACCAGAGAAAAACCACACCCAAACACTTCATAGTAAAATTTCTGAAAACCATAGAGGAAGAAAATAGTCTGAAAAACAGCCAGAAGATGAAGAACAAAAAGAAAAAAAATACAAATCATCTGCCATGAGACAGCCATAAGAATGACAACCGACTTTACTAAGTCTATGAAAAATCTGAAAATGATATAATGGCATCTTTAAAATGCTAAATGAAAAATGACTGCCAACCTGTATTTCTATATCCAGTAAGAATATTAATCAAAATGCAGGGAGATTATTTCCATTTCTAGTTAGACTGTAGAAAAATGTGAAAGAAATTCACTCTTGTATTAAAAATAAAGAAAAAAAAAGTATGATCTACAAATCATGCTTTATTTGGGGCTATCACAATGGTGAACACAGGAAGATTTAATGAGCTTGAATTTTAAAGCAAAATAAGCTCTTCATAGTCAAGCAGAAAATGTGCAGTTTTCATAGCTAGATACAGATTCCTGGTCCTTGCACAGAATAAAAAAGGAAACAGCCTGCCATTGATCAGAAAGATGTAAACAAATAAGAGGAAAATGTGTGATTTTTGATGAAAGTGTAGGTTGCTGAAATGTTATCAGCTCAAGGAGCCACAAATACAAAAGTGTATGGTCCAGAGTCTTCTGGCTCCAGGTAATTACGGAGTAGTTTCTATCAGGCTATGATGTGTAATACTAGTAATAAGTTAGAACCCTGGAGGAGGGAAATGTCTAAAGGCCTAAGAGCCCTAAAAAAATAAAAAGAAACTGTAAGGAATTCAACACTGAAGATTTTCCAAGAATATTTAATATGCAACATGAAAAATCAAAGCAGAAATCTTTAATTTTGCTAAATTAAGTTGTCAGTTGAAAATTTAAAAATACCACAGTGGAGGGAGATTTGGAGAATGGAGACCTGAATACGTATGTAAATATCCCTCCTTTCATTTACTGACTCTTGGAGTACATTTGAATAGAGGAGAATTCAAGGAACCCAGTAGAAAGTAACCTAGTAGAAAACCTGAAGAGTGAGGAGTCATCCCAGATGCCAGTCCCTATAAGGGAGATTAGATTTTATGCCACAATAATTTACAAGGATTCAGTAAACAGCTCAGGCTTGCACTGAAATTCCCGAAAAATAAAAACGTTCAAATAAAGGCTTTGTACCAGGAATAAATGTTTTCCTTGCATTAGTGGAAATATTGAAATACACCTACCATTACAAAGTATAAAAGCAAAACACAGATTCACAGAGCTCAGTCAGTAACACAAATGATTGCTAAAAAAACACTCTACGGAAAAAGACAGAATGCACAAGGTCTGTAACATGTTATCACAATGTCAGTAATTCAATCAAAATCATTAGATGTGTACAAACATTAGAATGTGAAGCATGTTTGAATTTAAAGGTGGTCAATGGAAACACGTCCTCAGATTCAGATGTTATAAAAACCAGGTAAGTACTTTAGAACAGCTATTTTCAAGTGTTCAGAAACAAAAATAAAAATATATTCACAAAAGATACATTCAAGAGTTTCAGTACAGAAACGGAAATTTTAAGAATTGGGGATCTAAAATGTAATATTTCAAAGTGTAAATTTCACTAAATCAGATCTGAGAGGACAAAAGCAACAGTCAATGAACTGGACTGCAGATCAAAATAAATAATCAAAAAGAAGTACGAGGAAGACAATAGAAAAATGAATATATAATGTTGGGCAGTAACATACTAACATACCTAGAGTAATAATTGAAAAAAAAAACCAAAATAGAAAAATTACAGAAGCAGATCTATTTGAAAAAATATTAGACCAAAATTTGCAAAATTTAATTGACAAAAAGCAAGGCAAAAACTCCGGAAAAAGAAAAGGTCAGGAAATTCAAGCAGAATAATTAAAACATCAGCACATTACAATATGTTTAAAGTTTAAAATAAATGAAAGATCTTGAATAACTAGTGCTTAAACACTAATATATAGAATAATATCAATGGTAATTCTCTAGAAAGAATAGAGGCCAGAAAAAAATACTTATCTTCAGATATTTGAAGAAAAAAGAAAAAAAAATTAAAAAACACAACCTGCCACACTGGAAGTATGTAAGTGAAAATATGAAGGCAAAAATAATGCGTATGTTTGTGTGTCTGTGTGTGCATATGTTTTAACCAATATATTTATAGTATTTACAGTGGACCTTCCTGAAATTCGTGGCATTTTGCTTCTAGAGCACCTGCTAATTGTGAAAAACCATGAATTTTAGATATGGTCCGAAAAATGCATATAAATGCCTATTTTTATAGTTTAAACCCTAAATACACTCTGTCTCCTGCAGGTATGTAATTTAATAAAACACTGTATACAGTACTGCAATAATTAAACTTAATTTAATAAAAACACCGTACAGTAGTTCAACCTTGTCCAGGAGTGTCTGAAACTTCTTCTTGCACCCAAGTTCATCACCAGAAGCCTTAGAAGGTGCAGGGCATTTTAGCAGCATCTTCGGGACCTCAGGGCTTTAAGAAGAACAAGATATCTGCACACAGCACAGCAATCTGTTATGATGCAGGACGCTGGTGCATCTGCCCGAGATGGGTCACAGGGCAGCAGTCAATCAGCAGCAAGGAGAACTGAACAACTAATATAGGGGAAAAATATAACCCTCAACCTGCTGGATGTCAGATATGCTGAGTTCATGTTCCCCAAAATTGAAGACTGAATTCTAAGGAACACAGAGGTTAAGAGTACAAAAAATTTTCCAGAGAGATAGCTCCTGCGAGACAGGAAGGAAACCAAAAGTGGGTTGCCACCTTCCACTTTTCAGAGGAAGTTTTATAAAGCAAACTCACGAGGTGGGTACAAAATCATGAGGTAGGTATAACATGGGTCAAAACTATGATCAACCAGTAAGATTACAAGCGCAGATACTTAGGTAATATTGATCCAGTGGGGAAGCACATCACGTAGCAAAGGAACATGGAAAGAACAAAGACTTTTTAAGGAAGGGATGGATCAAGAGTTCCCAGTCACCCACCTGGGCGACTGAGCCTAGCTGGGCTTCCCAGACCAGGTGGTGCTAATTCCGGTATAATTCTAAATCACCGCTTATCCTTTAGGGAGGCATGTAGGCCTGGTCGTTATATCTTTGTCTTGAGGCTCAGCCTCTGACCTGTGTCTCCAGCCACAATTCTGATGTCTTTATTTTTCTGCTGACCTCTTTGAGAGAGCCCATTTTCTGACTTATATTAATTTCCGCCTAACTTAGCTGCCTATAATATAACGTTCTCAGATCAACTGCTTGCAAACCTCCTGCCAAAAATAATTGCAAAAGATATTTGTGGTTTCTATGAAATTGTGGGGGTTTCCATGAACAACTATTAGTTAGCTTCTAAGGAAAAATCCACAAATGACTGAGGCCATGAACTCTGAAACAAGACTTTGGAAGAGGATACTGTATTACATAATTGTTCTCAATTAAATGAGTCTGAAGGAAATTTGAATAGAAACTGAGATGAATTTTTGATAAGCAACAGAAATAAACAACTCTGTTTTGAAGAAAAGTGCTAATATGTCCAAGATATTATTCTCATATTCTGGATCAAAATACAATATGCTTATTTTCCAGAAAAAAATTCATACAATTTCAGTCAAGATATGAAAAATGCAGCTACCTGAAACTCACTATCTGATTAAATTTATAAATCTATACTTTGTACAATGGAAATGTTTCATATTTTCTTAAATTCTTCAATTTATTTTCTTATAGAGTTTAACTTTTTGTTTTCCTTATGTTGAGGTAGACGATTAGGGCTGGGGCACACCAGACAACCAACCAGGCAGAATGCGTCAAGTTATAAAAACCTATGGCGGGGTGGGGGGGGACTTAGCTCAGTGATTAGAGTGTTTGCCTTCCAAGCACAAGGCCCTGAGTTCGATTCCCAGCACCAAAAAAAAAAGAAAAAATTGTAAAAAAAACCTATGGCTGATCGGTTGAACAAGATGTGTCCTAAAAAGAAAAGATACACTTAGAAAGTAGAACCCAAAACAACTCTAGGCTTAGGGCTCGTGAGCTTTTCATTTATGGAAGCAATCAGAATAGCACTATTCTTAATTCTTCAGTTGAATCTGGCATGTCCACAAGAAGTACACGCTATTCTTAATCCAGCTTTTACAGGTAGGCCCAACCAATCCAAAGGCACTGTTCCTGATACTTCATTTAGATCTGGTTGAAGACCAAGGGAGTGTTTCAAAAGGAAAATTTACATCTGAAGTGAGACCATGAGTTTTTGATAGGACAGTTGTTTCAGTGTACTATTGATAAGAGGTGGGGGCCAATTCAGATATTTTGGATACTAATGGTCCCTTTGCCTTATCTTTGGGGCCACTGTGATCTTCTGCACCATCCCATTCTCTCCCAGTAGACTGTACTATTTTTCCCACCTCCAAATAGTCTACACCGTCATTGCTTTTTCTATGTCTCCCTAATTCTCCGTTCAGTACACCAAGGACGTGGAAAGAAGCCAATAGGACCCCATCCGGTAATAGCTTTATTCTGTTTTGAAGCACTAGCTTTTGTCAGTAGCAATCAGGAGAACTAAGATTAGAAGTTCTACTCCTCCCACAGTGTCCAAAACTTGTTGGCTCATCTCTTGGAGGCAGCCTGCTGTTGACTGTGGTAGAAGGGAAAGCCAAGGGCAAATCATAATTGTGATACAAATTCCAGTTTATTCATTCCCCTTTCCCTCAGGTGTCTTCTGGTGCTATTTCTATCAGCATCCAAACTTTTCACTAGATAGGTTGCATCCTATAATGAAGGCAAGTGGTCTTCTATCTTAGTACATAGAAATTTGAGATCTGTCCCACCATTAACACCTATTTTAGCACAGAAAAAAATAGCAAAATGAGATACTGTAATACATGGTGCCATAAGACCAGACCTTTGTATTTAATGTAGATGTTCAAAGTCTCAAAAATCAAATTTATTCATAATAATGCAATATTGATAACAAAACATTTGTATTAGTATTATACCAAAGATATACATATTTACTAAAATATATCCAAACATAGACAAGAAGTTGATTGAATAATGGTATATATTGATTTAGTTGTTTTTCATTGATCCCTTTTTGTTTCATTTAGGTTTCACAGATTTTTTTTTTACATATTTGCAAACCAGAAATATACTCATCTTAGAAACTTTCAAAAGTTATTATCTTGGTATCCATGGAAGAGTCAGCATTTATTGGACAATCAGGAAGAAAGAGATGTCTTCCAACCCAGTCTGTCTGGGAAAACATTCTATCTTGTTTATTTTATTTCACAGTCTTCTGCTTACTTGGATTTCATATACCGATATGAAAATATTTTAAGATACACATGTGTCTCCATATTTATTGGATGGCCATTGTTGTTAGTTACTCACAGATTTATTCTCTGAACCGACTGCTTTTCCTCCTGCATTTCTGACATGCAAGGTGACTTAGTTGAGATGCTAAGGGTAACTGGCTTAGCCTACATGTGCTCCCTTGTTACAGCAGTTGAAACAAACCTCAAAGTGTCATCCCAACTGAAGCCCATAGAAGGCCTGTTGCTACGCTGGGCTTTGTTTTGTCAGCTCATTTAGCAAGGTTAAAATGTTAAGGAAAATAAACAAAGTCTTCTGATTTAACTGTTTTGCTTTGAGTTTTATCCCAACCCTAACTTTATGTTCTGCATGTTCAAGATAAAGATAATTGCAATTTCTAAACACATGTAAGGAAATGTCCTTGATATCAGGAGAGGAGAGTTACAGGTTGATGACTATATGATGAGTCAGACATTAAAGGAACCCAAATGGGGAAAATTTTCAGAGCCTTAATTTTGATTCAGTCTAAGTTTATAGTGTTGACAAGATTAGGGTTTAATGAAGATATGTATGTCCTTAACTATAGTTTTCATGAATTCTCTTTTCTTAGGCTATCATTTCAATACAGTGATTACTGTAAAGAATGATGTAATCATCATGAGAATGAACTGTCGAAATAAACCGTCAGTCCCAAAATAGAAATGGTATTCATTCAGAGTGACTGAAAAAAACAGGTTCAGCTAAACCACTGTGCTGATTCACATAAATTCAATGGACTGTAACCCAGAGATGACCAATGTCCCTGGTGGGTTTTTTTGTTTGTTTATGTGTTGCAGCCATCTTTCTTCACTATTTTCACCTCTAAACTATCAGAAAGAACTCATAGGCATTAGCACCACATTATGCACAAATGTGATTATCAAAATAAACCTGAAGAAATATTAGTAATATTGTTATCACTCTTTGGAGACATATATAAGTGTCTATACAACCTAGAATGTGTCAAATCTAGCATATTGATTTAATGGATAAAATATGATGTGTAAATTAAGAACCCTAAGTTATTCTTCTGGGCATTTTCTCCGACACACCAATAAGGAATATAGATAATAATATTCTCATGACTACAAATGTGTAAACTATGCCAAGTGTCCCAGTCAATAAGGTATAAGTAAAAATATTTATGGTGCATTATTCCAAAGCACTAAAAACACTTTTTGCCATGCCACTGAGAATGGCGCTCAGTGTAAGAAAATGTCCTTGTAATTTAGAACTATGTTTTAAATATCTTTTGCTTCTTTCTTTTTCTTTTCCCTATAATCAGCAGGCACATGCTTACATTTCTGCAAGAAATTGAAAGCAAATCTAAAAAAAAAAAAAAGAAAGTAAATCTAATTCCTTTAGAAGTTGTAAACCTGTATAAAGTTATTTTTACCCTGCCTTAACAGACACAAATAATATTTACATATTTTAAATTAACATTGAATAAATAATAATACTTCTGTGTACTGGTAGTAAATGTGAAAGTTTGATTTCTACAGTGCTTTATCTAAATGGACCAAAGTACTCTAGCAGGAGAAAAACTTATTTCAGGACTAAGATCCATTTGGAAAGAACTGTTTTTCTAGCTGTGCTTTTGCACTAATTATGAACATATTCCACTTCCTAGTCTTCTTTTATGGACAGTAATGAGAAGCCTCATGAAAACAAGATTCATAGTCAAAAACAAAATTGGGAAATGACCTGTTCTCCCCACCGATTGTTAGGAAATTCAGCAGTATAAGAAAATGCCCAAAGCATCATAAATTCTGTTTTCTGGCTGATAAAATCACAAAATCTTCTTTGAGAAACATTATTAATATCCTGCATAACATTAAATCTTTTCTGATATTTGGGATGCAAACATAGAAATGTGTACAAATTTTGATACAAAGCTCTTTCTGACAAATTTTTAAAAGCTAATTTCAGCAATAGTAAAATCAAAATTGCAAAGATTAGCATGGAATTTTTCAAAATAAACTTGCCCACTTTCTTTTCTTCTTCATAAGCTTCATGACAGAAAATAATTTGAGTAATTTTCTGTGGAACTATATGAATGGATTTGTCTCTGTGTTCATTTTCATTTTCATTTGGGATATATTACTACAATTGTTATTATCTAATTAACCCAGTGCTGATTGGAATCATTTTTTTAAAAACACCCACTTAGTACTCTTTTCACAAAGTGTTTGCATTGTGCCAGTTTCATAGTCACAGAGGATACTATGGGCTACCAAAGGCTGTTTTATAAAGAAAATTTCATTAAATTAGAAAAAAAATTGCTAAAAAGCCTGAAAAGACAACCTTGGGAAGACAAGGCAATCGATAATAGCTGAACAAGGTGAAAGAGGCAAAAACACTTAGAAAAAAGAAAAGAAAAGAAAGCTGATGTTTATAGAATGCTTCTATTTTGCCTGTCACTATTCCAAACACTTGCCAAGGATTAACTCACTTTCATAAAAAGTCTATAATGTAGGTGCTACAATCTACACTTTATAGAGAAAGTACTTGTGGCAGAAAGAGTGCCGAGGTTACATGCGGGAAAGTGAGGAGCTTGGAAATGCTCTCAGAAGCCCACTGCTTTCGGGTGAGAGGCTGTGGGAATTGTGCTTCCCAGTGTTATACAATCATGATACTCTACAGATTCACATTTAGGCTGTCAGATTTCTGTGTTCTTAACCAACAATGGTGTGCTGTAAGAAGTAAGACAATGGAGAAGAACAGAAAAGATGAAAAAACATGAAGTTAGGTCTGTCTTGTTGTTGTTTTGTTTTCTTGGACAGGAGCCACTTTACCTCCATTCTAACCCCCATCTTTGTCATATTGCATGATGCTACCCATCTTCCTGTGTTTGTCTGTTCTTCCTGTTCACTGACTACAAGTTTTCACTAAGAGGCAGAAGATAAATTTGGGGATTTAGCTCAAGTGGTAGAGCACTTGCCTAGTAAGCACAAGGTCCTGAATTCGATCTCCAGTACAACAGCCCCCTCCAAAGAAAAAGAGGCAGAAAACCAAATCTTTTCCAAAAACTAAAGCAGAAAATTCCCTGGAAATTCCAAGATACTAAAACAGATTTAGTGTCTTGGAAGCTAATAACAACTGACCTTGGACCTAATGAACCTTCTTTGTTTGTTTACCCCTGTACTAGATGCACCCAAGACAGATTTCATGACTTGTAAGGCCAGTGCAAATTTTACAGGTAATTTCCCGATTGTTCAAGTATCTGGGATTATTTATTGCTTTTACTATTACATTACTGTATTAATTAGATCTGCTATGTATATATAGTTATTTTGAGTGTTCAATACATTTCTGGAAAACAGTCTATCTTCCAAACAATAGCTAAGATCCATGTTGCATGTGGAACAATTAAAAGCCTATTAATATAATGATTCTAAATATAGGAAGTCATCAGTAATTACACTTGTGTGTTGTGTCCCTGGGTGGTCAGCTCCATTTCTAATTTCACTTCCTTTGTATCTCAGAAGGTAGGAGAGTGCAAACTACATTTCTCAGATAAGTTTTCCAGATAACTTGTAGTTATGTATTCTATAAGTAGAGATATAGCAGGATATAGCAACCCTTCCAGAAGGGTAGCAGTGATTGTGAGTTTATAAATTCCACCCTAGAAGAAAACCTCAGCTTTATGAATAACACCCATTCACTTTTCAGCGCCATCTTTAGCTATTCAAGCCCACACCACGCCTTCCATTTACTTTTCTAGCCTGTCCAACATCTCTGTAAGCAATTCTCTGTCATAAATCTCTGGTTTCTGATTTCCCAACTAGACATCATCTGGTACTTCAGTTATGGAACAAATTTCATTCAAAAGATTGTTTGACATTCATCTATCTAAAAGTCACTGCGGATTACACCATAGAAATAATATTATACACAATTTTTGTCCTCTGAATAACTTGCATAGATCAATTTAGTCTATGATGTTTCAAAGCCTTACATAAGCAGATCTAAGACAGCACCAGAGGTCACATACATCACACGTAAAACCAACTCTGCTGAAGAAAACTATTCAGACTTCACTTCTCTCAACCATATAATGGGATAAGAATACGAATTTCTGTTTGCTGCATCTCCATTCTTTCCATATGTTCTTTTACTATATAGTTAACATTGAAGATCCTATGGGAAACACAACTACGTCCCTCCTCTTTACCTCCTGAATTTCTGTTGAAGATGAAAAATCAAAGAAATAGGGAACACATTAGTAAATTACAGAATAATCCAATTTCAATGACAAAATATGAATTTCATTCTAATACAAATATGAAGATGTTGAGTTGTCCTAAGCCAGGAAGTGTTCTTATTTTGAGTTACTGACACAGACAGAAAGATAGGCAGAGACAGACAGAGAGAGGATTTATTTAAGAATTAGCTCAGGCAATTCTAGAGGCCAAGAAATTCCAAGGCATGTCCTTTTTGAACTGAAGAACCAAGCAAATTGATGGCTCAACTCAGTCTGAGTCTCAAGGCCTGAGAACTAGCAGGGCGATGGTATAACACTCAGCTCCAGATCAAAGTCGAAGAACCACAAGCGCCTGTGTCCAAGGACAGAAGACAGATATCCCAGCTCAAAAGGAGAGAGGGAATTTTTTTTTTTTTTTTTTTACGTTTTTCTGCTCTCTAAATCCTCAGTAGGTTGGATGATGTCCAACCATATTGCTGAGAGCGGGTCTTTACTTGCTCTAGAGATTCAAATGCTGATCTCTTCTGGGAACAGTGTCAGAGATACATTCAGAAATCAGATTTTGCCAGTTTTGGGTATCACTTAGTGCCATCTAGGTGATGCAAAATTAACCCTCACACTGTTCTTACCAGGATGAAGATTTACTTTTAAAAGGGGTGAAAAGACAAGCTACAGACTGGGCAAAAATATTTGCAAATCTCAAATCTGTACATGTGAGTGTACAATTATATCAAGACAAAAACTTTAAGAGCATAAGGAAGGGAAAGAATGAGAATTAATAGAGTTTTGGTGTTTAGGCAAGTTTAAATGCTAAATGAAGACAAACTGAGCTCTTGTCTAGTGAAAACTTACTTGGAAATATTAATGAAAAATTCCAATTAAGACTAAGACAAACCTGAGGAAGACTACTTAGTTACACAGATTTTTATTAAGAATTATCATTTTTATAAGAAAGAAAAAGTCACTTTATATGGACATTATTCATTTTTATATAGATTTCTGATTTTATTAAGTATTTTATTACTGATATAGGATGTTATTTAAAAATAAAAACATATATTAGTCTACATACGATGTCTAATTTCATATTGTCATTCATTTTACTTAAAAAATCATACTGACCATTTATTTTTATTCAAACTTTATTACGTATTATATGCTACTGTCTTTTATCTTTATATCTAAGTCAAAACAAGGAATTTTAATATATGGGTATTAGTTGGCTACTGCCTACATTCCTGAGTCATTTATTCTAAAGATAACCTCAGATTCCGGAAAAAATTTGAATCAAAGTAAACAAACTAAATAGGCTATCATGATTAAATTGAATTAAATAAATCTTTGTTTTCCTCACTGTATACTAACTAGATTCACATATACAGGTAAGATATTATTATCATTTAGGAAAATTCTCAGTAAAACCAAAGGCACTCATATAATGTTGAGTGCCAAAATTGTTTTATGGCATGAGAGATTTTCTAGGAAAAGATTTGTGTTGTTATTTTATTTTAATTTTCCCCTTGAGTTTATTTTTATAAAAACTAGTATTTATAAAATTTTCTTTCCTAGAGTAAATATGGCACTTTACTCCTTTAAATAATTACTAGGTTTAGGAAATGAATTAAAAAGTGGAAGAGGGCTTGTTTTGCCACAAATGAGGACCAGAAGTTTAGATTCTGAACATGATAGAACAGAGAATAATCACAAAGAAAGTAATTGTGACTTTTCCGACTCCATATAAAGACTGATACTGTTTTTAGCCTATATATATATATATTTTTTTTTAATTTACAACTGCACAACACATTGGAATAATAGTTGGTTTCCAACTATTACATATGCTCTGTATGTTCTAGTTGATCTCTGGTTTCTAAAAGACTGTTTAGTCTGGTCCCTAACTGTTTTGCTTTCAGACTGATTAAATGTATATTTATCTTTAACTTCAATGTTCCTTTTACTCTGGAAGTTTTGAATAAGATGGTAAAATAATCATCTGCTTTATCCTTCAAACCAAGACATTTTTGAAAATTGGAGGAATGGTATTAATAACCACCCAAGGACTACTGGCACAAACCCCAGCTCTTTCAAGCAAACTAGAACCATAGCTCTTTCAAGAACAGTAGTGAAATAACTATGTACATTAGGATGATATTCTTCTTTGTAGTTTTAGAGCCATGAATTTCAAACAAAGGTGATACTTGAAATTGCTCTGAAAGTTTCTGTACAAAAAGACATGTATAAGTTCTGAATAATATATTTCCAAAAATTTCATTATGATAGATCATTAAATCAAAGTTACAATAGAAGAGAAAAATAAAGAGCGCTGGTTATGTTTGTCTAAGCAATATTTATTTTATTTTCCCTCCTTACTTCTACATATATGAAGGGGATGAGGGAGAACACTGAGAGTCACATACAGAAAAAGAGCTGATTTGGGAACCCAGAGTTCTAGCTTCATCTATGCCAGTGTATCAACTTCAACTTCACTTTTTGTCCCAGAGTATTCCTTCTATTTATAAAATTGAGAGAAAAACACATACACTGTTTCACAGAAATTTTCTGAAGTTAAGCCATTGAAAACAGCAGCTTAATACAGTTTAAAGCATTAATATGTCTGTATAAATACTGTATATATATATATTTATTACATTTTAACTGAAAAATTTTTGAAAGCCATGTAATGTGTATTATGATTTTCAATTCATAAACCCCTGGGTTTTATGCCAGATGAAGTCCTGGAAAGCAGTCTCATTTAAAGAATGGAGATCTTGGGCCAAATTTCCCTTGGTGAGAAATTCCTGAATTGAGTGTTCCCTGTATATAAAAGTAAAGAATTCCTAAATTCTGGAAGCAATCTGTATACTCATCAATAGATAACTGGATAAACAAAATGTGGTATCTATACATAATGGAATACTATTCAGCTATGAAGAAAGAAAAGCTAGAGTCATTTATAGGAAAATGGATGGACCTGGAAAATATGTTGAGTGAAATAAATCAGACTCACAAGCTTGAATACGATATGCTATCCCTCATTTGAGTGAGGCAAAACACAAACAAAAGAAAAGGGTAAACAATGGATACAAAAAGGCAAAGAGTTAGATATAAGCTAAAAGGCAAAAGGTCTAAGGAAACAAGAAGAGGGCAAATGGGGAGGGGAATTGGAATCCAGAGGAACAGTGATATTTTAAAAACAAGAACCTGCTAACCTAAATTTAAAACAGTGACACATATACTAGGTACTACAATAACTTTATGTAGTTGTGACTTAATGCTGCACTTATGTGGTTGTTTATATTGCTCATTTTCATAAGCAAAGGGCACAATGTATTGTGGTCTGTAAATTTGTGTAATGGTCTGTAAGTTTGTGTAATTTTGGATAAATTTTAATAAAAATCTATTTTTAAAAAGCAAAGAATTCTTTAGTTATAAGCTTTGCTTTTAAAAAGAAGTATTATTAGGCAAAAGAAATTTACAAATATTTTTGGTAATAAAATGTATCAAAAGTCACTTTGATGGTCTTATGTGTTTTATCCTCTTACTTCCAGAAAGGTTTTTTTTTTTTTTTTTTAGAGTACAAATTTTATTGAGAGAAAGAGAGCTCCTGAGAAACAGGAGGGGACTCGAGTGGGTTGCCAACGAGCCCACCCTTCAGGGGAAGTTTCATAGAGCAAAATTGTGAGGCAGGTACGATGTGTGTCAAAATGATGATTAACCAACAATATTACAAGTGTAGTCGTTTAGGTAATAGTGATCCAATGCGGAAGAAAGTCACGTAGTAAATCGGCAAGGAGAGAACAAGGACATTCCAGGGTGGGTTGGATCCGGAGATCTTGGTCACCCTCCTGGGTGACCTAGACTTTAACAGATGTAATCTTCAGTTCATTGTTTATCCCTCAGAAAGTTAAAACACAAATTTGATTTAATTCTATACACTTATGTCTTTAATAAATTTTTGCTCCTTTTCTGTGACACTTGTTTTGAATTTCTATGTTTATAACTACTGCATTCTACAAAATCTTTTACCTTGCTGGGGGTGGAGGTGGGGGAGGCAGCTCCCCATGGTTTTGGAAAGAAAAAAAAGGTGAAAACGTAAATTGCCAACTTGTTAAAATCCAAAATCTTCAGCAACAAAACATTGGTATCGAAATACAACAATATTACATGTATCGAGCATCTCAATAAATAAATAAAAATTTCTCCCCAAATTTTCTTTGAAAGCTATTGTTAAAGTGTTGTACTGGTCTTTTGTAACCATGGTTACCAAAAATAATAAAAACCAAAGAGTAAATTTCAATTTTTCTCCCACTATTGCAAGTTTCTTAACACTGAACTCCCACAAGAAGCTTTACATTTGGGAGAACCACATGGCTCTTGAAACGAGGATAAATATAAGTTCTATTTAATCCTGTTCTAAGAGTTTCTTTGCTAGACCTTAGCTTCTCCAAAATACTAAATACTCCTAAACTGGGGGCAGAGGAGGATCCTGAAACAAAATCCAGTGCTACTTGTAGATCTCCCTGTCCCTCTTTTCTTTTGATCTCCCGAATATTCTAAGGTCTTCAAATACTGTTAGCACCCATTGAGCTTTTCTTTTAAAAATACCAGAATTTAAAGCTACATATAAGAATTAAATTAAGAATCAGGTCAGTCAACAAATGAGATGATCTGTTTACACAGATCTATATAAAGATAGATATTATAAGTATGTAGAAATATACACACAGATGTATTTAAATGAACATCTATATATAAGTGGAGCTGTGTAAAATTATAGGCCATCACCCAGTCCGAAAGACCCATGCTTCAAGTAAGTAAAACGTCACCAGCCTGAGACCTTTGTTAAAGCAGTGATTGTTTTTAATATCCAAATGACAGTTTTTTAGTAACTCCTCAGGCTCCACTAGGCAGAAACTGTGAAACAGATGATGCCTGGATTAAGAAAACTAAAACAAATTTTTAGGAAGGTGAGTTTAGGAACTTTGTTCTGTGCATTCTCTTTCTCAGGCACATCTATCTTTAAAACAGTGGTTTCAATCAGGGACAGGTCTTAGTTGTCGTTACTTGGAGCTGGACATGGGAGAGTAGTAGTTACGACAGGCACCAGGTGGGAAGAAGCCACAGATCATCCTACAGTGCACACAACAGACCCCAAAACAAAGAATGATTCATAGACAGTGTCAGCATTGAGAAATCTGGGTCTAGGCCAAGAATAAAGAAAGAGTCTAATCCTAAAATTTGTTGTAATCAGTAAGTAATGGTAGAGGTGTTTTGTTCATTTGTATTGTTTTTCCAGAAAAATCTGAGCGGTTTCCAATCATGAGGGAAATAATGTTGGTATTTCCCTGACCTCGGACATGCATGAAGGATGAGGACAAGACATTAATTTTTTTTATTTATATTCTAGATTTCATATACCTTGAAGTTCTAATTGTTTGGCCTGATGTATCAGACGGCTAATAATATAAAAATATTAAGTTGTTTCTTTATTATCTCTAACTACTATTTATTTCCTATGTCTTTTGGCAAAAAAAAAAAAAAAAAACTTGAGACTGGATCAAACAAGTATAGAACCCTTCTGAGTTCAAAGGTCTTTACCTGAGAACCTGTGGGCACAACCTGCTTCCCTCTGTATGCCATTAGGTGTCATTTACAGACATTCATAAATACCTGAAATTCTATCTCCTTGTTCACTCTATAGTGCAACAATTAAAACTGTATATTTGAAATTTTAACAGAAGGTTACTAGGCTCAGTGCTTTGTTTTATATGTATATTTTACGTATATATGTACATACAGTTTACATATATATAGCACTACCAGTTGCTTAGATTTTTCACTTATAACAGAAAACAAGACAGAAATTAACATTAACAGGGTCAAGATTAACCCTTTCTAACAAATATCTTCTAGATACATGGATTGATCAATGAAATTATATGCATAGTTTCTTTACCAATCATAGGTAATAAAATATTCAAAACTATCCAAAAATAATGCTGAATGAGGATGTCCAAAATCTAATACATTTGTTTTTCTAAACCAGAAGCTACAAAAACATGTTTTGTAGAAAATGATACGGCCTATGCCAAGATGGGGTGGTAATTATCATCAACTTTTATGTTCAATGGTGATAGGATGTTATTACAGCCATCATATCTACTAGTGTCTTATAATCAAGTTTAAACACAGTCTTGGAGTAGCAGAGCCCAGCTCTGTGATTTAAGGACAAGAAAAAATAGCACATCTCATGAAAGGTCTTAAACATTCCAAAGGAGGAAAACAAAGTCACTTACACAAACGTGCAGTTAACACTTAGTTCCCCACCTTAGGTTTTTCTCCCTGTGCTTAATTCCCAAAGAAAACCAGTCTTTTTTCCATGATAAGGACATAATTTTTCTCCTCAAAAATTTTCAGTGGTTTCTTATCTTTTAGCTGTCAGAATAAAACACAAGTATCTATGGTGGTCAGTAAAGCCCTCCACAATCCAGCTGTTCCCTGGTTCCCTGACTTCATCTACGTCTTTAACTCTTGCTTCCTCCATTGTAGCTTCAATGGCCTTAAAAGTTAAGTGGACTCCTAGCATGGGGACTTTCAATTACTATTTCTTCTTCTTAGAAATCTCCTCTAGATTTCTGCATAATTCACTCCTTCAGTTCTTCACTATCTTTGTTCAAATACAGTTGCTTTAGGCACTTAAAGTGCGACTCTCCCTCTCCAAGCTTCATCAAACACTGGCAATGCGCTAGCCTTCTTTTCAGTCTCCTTATTCTATGAAAGATTGCATTGCAGTCCCTGTTATTCTTTTCCGTAATTTGCCTGAATAAGCTGTGCATTAATTGGAACTTGTTAAATATATATATTTTACATCATCACACATAATTACTTAAATACCATATTTTCAATATATGAATGATACAAACTCAAAGGATCTAAAACTATTATTTAATTACACATCATGATGGCTGCGGTCTTAATTTCCTTATAGAGCATAAATTTTTTGCTGTTTCCCTGAAATGCAGACTCTTTTGTTGTTTTGTTTTCAGCTGAAATGTAGGGTATAATTCAATGAGTGGAAAAAAGTCACATCATGGTAAAACATCAATGACTTTGCTATAATTAGTTTGCTTTGCTCGCTTTGAATTAGATTCCAGTTGTTAAATGAAGATGTGGCGGACTTAGTGTGGTCAACTTGAGCAGGAACACTCAGCTGCCCTGGGTTGTTGTGGTTCTAGGCACAGAGGATGCAGCTGAGGACTGTTGCCGACACAACTTAAAGGAGAATGGGAACCGAAGACAGCAGGTGGCCGTTTCCCAGGAGAAGCTCTGTTGTGGCTGGTTCTCCCGAAGGGAACTTGGCTGTTTTCTTTGCATAAGGAGCTCAGGGCCTTGCTGTCACTGAGGATGACTGCTGTTCTCTTCAGGGGAGCGCTGGTCTTCATCTCTGCTTCAAGCATCATATCCCAGTTCCAGTATGGGTTTCTTCAGCCTTTTAGTGCAGACATTGTGTACGTGAGACATTGCTGTGGGCTCCAAGACCTTGACTGGATCTTTGAGTTTCCAGTGCATAGGTAGATGTTCTATACTCTTCCTGAATTTGGCTTGTCTGTGTGAATGTTGTATCTTGGACTTGTCCTGTATTAAATCTGCTCTCTTAAAAACCATTGACTCCATAAAAGTAACTAATACAGAAGACTATGAGATCATTTATGATACTTACATTTCTAGCTCCTTGCAATGTGCCTGGCACGTCCTGAGTTATCAGTAAATGTTAATTAAAGAATGGATGATTTAATAATACAGTCACCTAGTAATTAGAATTAGTAATAGAATAGTTTCTAAATCCATCTTTTAAAATATACACTTTATAGTTTCCTTTGTGGGTATTTGTTCATCAATTTCCCTGTACTGAGACAAAAGACCTGACACCTTCAATTTAAAGAAGCAGAGGTTTATCTTGGCTTATGGTTTCAGAAGTTCAGTCCATTGCCAGCTGTCTCCAAGGCAGAGACATTGTGCTACAAGTATATCGTGGAGCCAAGCTGTTCACTTCATGGCAGCTGAGAAACGGAGCACAGGGAAAGAGTACCAGCAAAAGATACACCTGCAGTGATCCACCTCCTCCAAGTGGGCCCCATCTCTTAAAAGCACATTCAGCTATAAACATCAGTGAATTAAACCACTTACAATTGTAGCATCTCCATGACCAAATCACCTCTCCAGGAGCATCTTAATCCAGGAAAACTGACAATTAAGAATAGCTGATCAGTGTCTTTCCATACTGTGGTTCCAAAATACATAAAATTTTAAATAAGCTAGTTTCTATGAATCATCTTTTTCATTTCAAAGGCATAATAAATAGCTCTCTCACATTCCACTTAAATTCTTACTTTACAGTGATATCAACAGGAAGTTAACCTTTCATGTTAACTATAATTTAAAGCCCATATTAGGAAATATCTCTTTATCACAAGTATAAAATCCATATAATTTTTAGAATGACATGTGTTTTCACTGACAGATTATATGAATATATTTCAGATCTTTCTTCTGAATTTAGTCACTAATGTTTCAAATAAAATTCTAAGCCAAAAAAAGAAAGAAAAACCAGACTTCTTCTCGGTTCCTAAAATTTTAAAACACATTTAACGAAGTTTAAATTTAGAATTATATGCTCTGAGTCTGAGACCAATTTAAGTTTTCACATTTTGTTTTAATGTTCTGTCTTGTAGGGATTTATTAATTTCCTTGCATGGCTATAACAAAGTACCACAAGCCAGGTGGCTTAAAATGACAGCAATATATTGTCTTACAGCTCTGGAAACTAAATGTCCAAAAACAAACTGTCAGCAATGCCATGTTCCTCTAAACTTGTCAGAGAGAATCCTTGCCTCTTCTCCATTCTTGAAGGTTTATTCATCGTCCTCGGCACTCCTCGGCCTATGGCTGCATCCCTCCAGTCTCTGCTCTTGGCTGTCACATGGTATTCTTACTTGAGAGTCTATGTATTTTCCTTCTAAAGACACCAATCATATTGGGTAACAATCCTTCCCTATTCCAGTGTGACCTCTTCTTAACTAACTGTATATGCAATGACCCCATTTAGAAAAGTTCACATTCTGAAACACTGGGAATTAAAGCTTCAATATATCCCTTTTGGGGAGGACAAAATTCAACCTATAATACAAGCATTTTCCTTTAGGAGGGCAAAAACTGTAACAGTCTCTTGTTCGGGAAAAACGAAATGAGGTTGTACCCTAGAGAGTAATATGATGTAGCAATCAAAAGCATGGACTGTAGGAGGAGCATTGCACTGATTCTTACAGGAGAAAAGGTTTGCTAGCAAAGGATGAGAAAAGTATTAAAGACCGTTCCAATGATATAGTTAAAGTCACACAGTTGTAAAATTTATAGCAATTGTAGGGGATGAGGCTATGAGCTCAATGGGGAAAGTAGCTTAAAATAATGGAAAAATCTACCCTACTGCAGTATTCCAAATAACAAGTATAGAAATGCAGGGGTGCCTTGGTTTACAAACTTAATCCATACCACCATTCTGGAAGAGATGGCCACATGTTCATGTTCGTCACTCAGTAAGTTTGCAAACAAAAATGTTTGCCAAACACTTCCATTTGTGAGCCAAATTTTTCACAAACAGAAGTGTTCATGACCTGAGGTACTGATGTAATTAGCAATTTTCTTTTTAAAAATCACCATTAAATAACACAGTATCACTTGCTGCAGCCAAAATCCACTGATGAATGCCAAGATTACTAAGTAAAAGTCTATGAAGAAATAAAATATTTTTATAACGTCAAATTATCTTTCACAAATTAATTATTACTGTATTGTTTTAACAAATATCCATAATTTGATATTCTTTTCTCTAAGAGTCATAGCTTAATTCTCCCTCCTCTAAGTGGAAGCTGAATTTAATGACTCAATTCTAAAGAATTAAGCAGGAAAACTGAAAAAAATTGGAAGTTTACAGTAGGGAAATCTTCCCAACACTATCTTATAATCAAATGACCTCACCAATAATAAGCCATGTTGATATCAGTACTTTACTGTGATAGGATTAGAAGGATACTTTGCCTTGTGCAGTCCACCTAATA
The DNA here is from genome assembly GCA_004026905.1 of Hystrix cristata. NCBI lineage: Eukaryota > Metazoa > Chordata > Mammalia > Rodentia > Hystricidae > Hystrix > Hystrix cristata. Next base: position 77,375 of record PVJO010006422.1, read on the forward strand.
TTCTACCGCCCTAGCCCAGTCATAAGAAAGCCCAAATTAAAGGATATTCAATAAATACCTGACCCATACTTTTCAAAAATTTCAGTTTTTCATGATGGAGATCTTGTCGTATATTGACAACTAAGAAGGGAAGGCAACAAAATACACCATAGTACCCTGCTCCAATCCTGAAAAGGGAAAGGACATTAATGGAAAATGGCTGAAGTCTAAATGAAGCCAGAAGATTGTACAAATGTAGTTTCTTAATTACATGGTTATATAAAATGCAAACCAGACTGGATGAATACCAAGTCAAACTTCCCCATAGAGTCAACACTGAACCTAACCATTGAATTTTATTTGGTTCTTGTCCAATTTGGTTTGTGACAGAATTGTAGAAAGAATTAAGTTTGTGAACCGAGGTACAACTGTAATTGGTTTTCTCTGCAGGTCAATATGTGGATTGCCTTTGTGTCATTCACAATGCTGCAGGCCATTCTGAACATTCTGGGTACCAGGCAAATAAACTCCACCTCCCTTCCCAAATAAACACAGGAGGTCAGGTTTTGAGACAGAGGCAAAGGTCTATAGTCAGACACACCCAAAGGACACCACTGAAAAGCAAACATTAAAGAGGTCTATATACCAGCAACAAAGTCTTCCACTATAATCAAGATGCAAACTACAGCACAAAAGCAAATCAAAACAATCACAATATTAAAAACACGAAAAGACAAGGTAACAAAATGCCTCCAAAAAATCCCAACTCCCCAAAAGCTGATCCAGGGGGCACTGGAGGGGAAGAAATCAAAAGCCAAAGAGTTGAATTATCCAAAGAGTTAACAGAGGAGATTTAAAAAGAGAATGAGAACAATAAAGGGCTTGGTGAGCTCAAAGAAGCTATAACCAAATAGAAAGTGTACCTAATAAAATGATCAGTGAGTTTACAGTAATAATAAAAAGCTAGCTGAGCTGAACAAAACATGACCAGTTTAGCAAGGAATTAGAGTCCATGAAAAGGTACCAAACAGAAATTCAGGAGATTAAAAATTCTATTCAAAGTATGCACAGCCAAAATGCCCAATGTGAGAACAGCATGTCAGAATTAAAAGGGCTGAAGTCAGAGACCAACTATTCAAAGATACGAAAAATGGATCCAACTACTGCTAGATGACTCAAAGGAGACTAAGAAGACTAAAATTAACTGGAATCAGTTTAAAAAAAAAAAAGGACAGCACAAATGGAATAAATAATGGTGACTAATATTAATTCAATAATTTTTAACATCGTATGTCAAGGTATGTTAAAATACTGAACATTAAGCTTTCCATGACTTTTTTTGAAGGAAGATATTATTGGAACAGAAGAACACAGAAGATAAAGGAGACAATTTCTGGCTTGTAGGATAGTGATATAATAAGTAATTTGACACAAAGAAACCTCTTGTTTTATCATTATGCAGCATCTAGACCTAAGTGGGTCCTGATTATAACTACATGGATTTAAAAAACAAAGCAACATATAGATGAATTAGATTTCTTTTCATCACACAATAGATGTAAGTATTTTCAGTATGTGATGCTAATACCTAAACCATGTGAAAATCTGAGTTGTAGTATTTCACATTGCATTTTGTCTTTTTTTTTTTTTTTGTATCTTGGCTTACCCCTTTGAATTCTGAATATTTAAAATGACATTCTCTTGACTCAACTAATTTACTCTCTAATTTGTCCTAAGATTTTGACCAATGTAGTAACATCCCTTGCTATATAATTAATGTAAATGAATAGTATATTGTTATATCAATGTAAAATATCATTGTGCCTTAATTATTTCTTGTTTTAGTTTGACACTCTGTCCATTCCCAGAAATGATTTTCAATGTTGCAATTTTCTAATTATTTTTGTGAAGTTAGATTCAATTGCTAATATTTCTTCTTCATTTGCATTTCAACATGCTTGAAAGATTCTTTTTCATCTCTCACCTTCGTATTTTGCCACAAATGGAAGGTATATTAAGACAAACATGTCTTTAACCCAGACAACAAAAATATTGAAACAGAACATTGACACTTATTCTGCATGAATAAGTTAAAATACTCTTAGAAAGGTTGAAAAGACTTCATTTGATATGGGTGAACTGACAGCTGCTTTACTCTCCTTCTAAAATTGAAACTAATCACAGTTTAGGCAAAACACTAAGAAGGTAGGCAAAGTGATATTGTTCCATTAAACTCATTTTATTTTCATTTTGAGTAATATTTCAAATGTGAGAGGGAGAGAGTCTTCAATGACTAAGTGTATGAAAGAGCATGTTATTAGCAACAGGAGATGTGAAATGAAGCCATTTTGGCTAAATGTGATCATTTGAGAGGAGAGTACAGTACCGAAGACTTAATTTCTCTATTAGTGAGTCTGCAGTCATTCTAGCAAGTTACACTAATCAAGAGATGAAAAATGCCAATTGTGGGTCATTATTTCTTCAAATTGTACTCACCATGAAGTGGATGTGGCTCTCAATTCATTTCTCAAGTGCACAAGAAATAAAATTTAATTTTATAACATTATTTTAGCTTCTGTTTAGACTCCTAAGGTTCTACTGGAGAAGTAAAAAATCTAATCCCAGCCAATCTAGAGTGCTTGCTCTTCGCATGTCAAGTTTTAAAGGATAGCTGGCAAGGGAGCAGCTGGTTCTCAGTGGTCTTGGTTCAGTGATACGCGCCAACACACTTTCACCATCTCATCCCACACATCCATCTTTGGACATCACCCAGCAAGTGAGCCGTTTTAGAGTGAAATGATTTTGCCCACAATTCTGTGCCATGGATTGTGGAAATCATGCTACATTCTCAAAGCACCCACCAGCAGGAACCGCCCTCTGACGGTGTTTCTGGCCCTGTCCACTTGAACTCAATGTGCAACCAGGGTAGTCTCACCACATCTTTGAAGGCCGAGATTGCACTCTTCCCTGATTCCACAAACCAATATTGTGTTTTTCTGCCTCCCCTTGCTCAATCTCTATTTCACTCTCCAAGCTCAGGCAATTTTTTCTAATCTGTCAGGTAACTAAGAGTATAGAGGAGAAGAGGTAAGAAGAAGAATGTGGCCCACCTGCAACACCACTTTCAAGACTTCGTGGATATAATTTTTTAAAGTATAGTTGTTTTGCAAATGGAATCAGCATAACTTGGGATTTATTAAAAACTGCATACTCCGACTTCTGAGTTAGTAACTCTGGAATTTGAGAAAGGATTAGAAAAGTCTATGATTTAAAAAACAATCCATGTGATTCTGAAGCACACTAAATTTGAGAACTAGCAATTTATTTATTCCACTGTAAACCAATATTGTTTCTACTAAGGACTGTAGTTTTTGCATATGAAAATTACGAGAAAACTGCTTTTTTTTCAATTTTACTTTCCATCGTATTAAATCCTTCTCCTGGGCCATAAGCATGGACTGTTCTAAATGTTTGAAGAGAAGGCAGTACATATAGAAAACAATTGTAAAATAAAAAGTCACACTTCTAAGTTTTTGAAATAGATTATACCTCCAAAACTTTGAAGAAAAGTCAGGATAAACACTTCTAATTAAACCAAAAAGAAATAGTAAGGCCTTTTCTAAATCCATTCTAAGTTGTCTATAGACATAGAGCTTAATATAGACACATCGTTCATCTTGGTTAACTGCAGAAATTTCTACATTTAATGTGCTTTAAAATATTCTGGAAACAGAATTTAAAGTTCAGATTACCAGGCCTGACCCAAAAGTTTCTATTTCGCAAACATCCATTTTTAAAACAAAGAGCATAAATATAACACAAGTGATTCATGGATCACAGATTGAGGAACATTTAGATAGTCCGTGCCCAATGGGATTCAGTTATATATGTACATAGGCATTTACTACTAAATTCCTGTGACTGCTCAGAAAACTTTCAATCACCTTATTCTATTTAAATATTACAAATGTTAAATATTCTTCAGGAACTGTTCAATTAAAAAAAATTGGCTTTTCTTTAGAGTTCAAAAATTGCTCTTCAATAACAGAACTTTTGAAAATGGTCATATGTTTTCCCTTTCTTAAGGATTTAAAGCATCCTTTTCCCTTATTTCTAAAAGTTACTGGCACACTGCTTTGCATACAGTAAGTACCAGATAAATGCTTCATTACTGAGTGTAAGTAGAAGTGTTCAAGACGAACACTTGCCCTCAAATCTTCCTTGAACACAAGGTAACACTATTTTATGACAGAGTTAGCCATGACTTATTTAGAGGAGAAGCAATTTTGTCTCAGGTGTCAGGTTAAGAGAATATTTTCTTAGTGTTTATTAAATGCTTACCATACAAGAATAATTTTAATAAATGAACACCTAAATTGCCCAAGTGGAGAAAAAAGTAAGAATTCAAATGAAAAATAGAGACTGGCTTTAAGCAAAGCCTGCTGGTGTGGTAACGCAATCCATAAAACCAGGGACCAATTCCTCTCTTTTCCTCTATTTTCGAAGTTGCTGAGTCCAATTCCTCTCTTTTCCTCTATTTTCAAAGTTGCTGAGTCTTTGGTAATTTCCCAGTACAGCACCGAGATTGTTACCCATTGTCCCTACAACTCCATCAAGGTGGAAGATATCATTTCCAGTATTTCAAGAATTCCTTAGGTTCATTTTTGTTTCAATTTAGCATTGGGTTCATCCTTAAGTTCTAAGCCTATCAAGGGATAGCCTATGCCTGAGTATATGATGAATTTCACACAAAGGACAAATCATATTGGATGGAAAGAAACCAAGAATTTGAAATGGCTCTTTCAAATTAGGATTTTCAAAGCAATTTGTCCAGTTTCCTCACCCAAGGATTGACAATGGCTATCCCATCTCTGGTGTTGAGGAATTTTCAACAGACCCAGATTTTCAACATTTTTCTTGGCCCACTGGTGGACCAAAGCTTGGCTGAATCTACATATTCATATTTCATGGCTTTTATTATTCTACCTTTCCTGTAAGTATATGCTGCTTTATGTGGGGGGGTTAGCTCCCCTCTCAATTTGGTCAACTGTGCATCAATTAATTTTTCCATTTTATAAGTTGTTTTCATATTCTTAATGGCAGGCAGACTAACAAATCCAGAAAGATGGGGTCCAGATTCTGGCATCGGGCCAGGGCTCTAGTATCAGGAGGGCTTACCAAAATAAAATGCATGACTGACGCCAATCAGTGAAATAACAGATATTCATCATGTTTATTCACCATTCACTGAAATGAGCAATTTTTGCCTTTTGTGTAATGAATCGAACACTTGAGGTAATACTCTAATTTTATTGATAAAAAACTGAGCTTTTAATAATTGTGTTAAAAATATATATAACACAAAACATACCCATTTCAGCCACTTGGTGTTTGTGATTTGCCCAGTTACCCAATGTGTAAAGTGGCAGAAATAGCATGCATAACCATGGAAGAGAATACTGGGAACCTGCTCTCTTTAACATTCCACAAGTCCTCCTTGTAAAACAACGGCTGCTTAAAACAAAGTTCGTTCTCTTGACGCTGTGAACTCAATTCAAGAGGGAAAACAAACATTTATAACAGCTGTTGCTCCCACTATCAGTACCTCTCAAATAACAAACTCTGACATCGCTGTCATAAAACTGATAAGCACCCCTCCAGGTACTGTCCCAATGTTGTGGCTTTTATTAAGAAATAAAAGTCCTTCAAAGGTTAGTACTTTATATAGGTTCCTTTGTTTTCACAAAATTTCCAGCCGCCCTAAATGTTTTCAGATGCTTTCCCTAAACGCAGGTGAGAATTAAAGCTGAAGTGCAGAGTGTAGAAAGTGTGCTATTGAAAAGTAGGGGTGGGAGAAACTCTGTTATGAAGCAAATAATATGAATTCCACTTTTTATTTGCTTTCACTAGGTTTTCTAGATGGAGGAAGAAATATATATGCAACCAAGCATTATATTTAAGAAAGCTATTTGAAGCCAAGACTCTTTGTTTCTAGTAAAGGAAAATATTAGTTGATACAATATATACGTAAATGATTGATAGATTAGTTCTAAATCATCTGTAGGGAACTGAGCTCATCTGTTTATATGGAAATAAACATTTTCTAGGGAGAAAAAGCCAGCTTGCTTCTGGCTGTGGAGACATTTGTTAGAAGGAGACAGATTCTTGTGCCCAGAAGGGATAAAAGAATTATGGTGAATCACATAAAGACTTGCTCAGACTTTAAAGAAGGAGGCCACAGAAGAGTCTTACTTAGCAATTGCTGCCCAAGAATCTGCAGACAGTGGCACTGAGGGTGTCTGAGGAGACAGCCTCTCAACTGCCCCTCAGCAGGGGGCAAAAAGACTGCACTCCATCCATCTGCAAATTAACAGGGTTACAACACAGTCTGACATCTTCCATTCAATTCCCTTGGGAAAAAAAGTGACTATGGTGGAGCCACAATGAAGAAGGTCACTGGGAGGGTAATTACAAACACAGTCACAAATAGCGAAGTCACACAATAAAAATAAGGTAATAAAGTGAAACAATGTTTGGTGTTTCCAAGAGTGTTTCTAAACAGTTTGGGCTATTTTTAACCTGCATTTCATTTTTTTCAATTGTAGTTCTAGTTTAAGAATTAAATATGATCGCAGCCACTTGTGAAAACTGCATTAATAAGGCATCCCTGCCTTCAGTGTCTAGACCCTGAAAGAGCGCAAATCAAGCATGAAGGTGGCCAGGAGACAGTGTGTCCTCGAGAACATCGCGCAGCTGAGGAAGACCAAATCTCGAAAGCTTTCCAGCAGAAACAATCGTTCTATCCATCGATGCTGAATTTGCTTTCATCACGCAATATTCCTCCCAGCCTGTCTGAAATTATGTTTAATTATTTTTTCACACCTTTTCTACTCAGCACTGTGCCTTTGGCAAGGCAGCTCCAAACCTGTGGCTACCAAAGTCCTCAGAGCCTCCTCTGGGCATCATTCAGTTCTTGCTCTCTCTGTTTAAAAACTTACGACCAACAATAATAGGCATGTGACTTTAAATTGGTACGCACTGATTTTCCACTCATAATTCAGTTATCGATGCAAAAAATAATAACAAAATGAAAGTGGGTATTGACCCTGAAAACATCCTGGGTATCTATAAAAGTCAGTATGCAGAATCCGAAGTGATTGGCACTATAAATTGCTGCCATAACCTCAAACATTGAAATTGTTCTCAGAACTATTTATGAGTCACTCACAAAATCAGTCTCAGGGCTTCAATTAATCAATCACTCTGTTCATCATACTTGGCTCCAAAGGCCTATTTTCTCAAATTGAATCTGTGTTCAGTGTATGAAGATTTTTCAATTACTGACTCATTGTTGACACATTTGTAAATGCTTCTGGCAAATTCCAAAGCAATAGCTCAAAAATAATTGACAATTAAGGTATCATCTTTGAAAATAAGTATCTATTTCCCCGAAAGGGATTACTTTGGAAGTTATCTCATATCTCAGATATATGTTTTCCTATATTACTTGGAACATGACATCAAGGATTTGCCGGGCATATTTTTATGTTAATATTGACTGAGCTCAGTTCCTCTGACATATGCTCATGATAAAAGATGGTAAATGTTTAGTCAAAGAAAATTTGTTTGCCATTTTTTTATCAGATCTAATTTGAGATATATAAAGTAATAATTTTATGAATTTTAGAACATATATTCATAGCTAATAACAATGAGCATTTCTTCAATGTTATACATATTCCAGTTAATTTTTGCTGGATATTAGCTTAAAGTGATGTACATACATTAATTTCTATTATTTATACAACGTATTGGTACTTTGTAGTAATATACCTGAGGTATAGATGGGAGGAAAAATTTTATAACTTAACAGAGAAATATAATAACTTGCACAAAGTTGCTAAGACATTGAAATACAAGCAATCAGATTCTACAGCTTATTCTCTTTCTTATAATGATGCATTTCCTTTTAAATATTTTAGGTAATCATAATGCAATATTAGCATAAAGAGGATAAGATAAATTTATTCCTATATTCCTTATTTCTTTCCTATAATCTTAACTGATTTTGACATTAACAAATATATGCTTTTGCTCTTTTAAGATTTTTGGATATAAACCAATGATTATGTAAATCATTAGTTTAAATTTCTTAAAAAGCCTAAGTTATGTTAGTATTTCTTCGGATAGTCTATTTTACTAGCCTGTCTTTTCCCATTTAGTTTTATTAGCTTGAAAACTTCAAACATCACATTTTTTCTAGCTTTTCTACTCAGAATATACCTCCCGGATGAGCACTGATTAAGATTTCAAAGCAAAGAAGTAGGATATTGCTCTAAAATATTTTTGTGCCTTCTCTACAAGAAAATCAGTAAATCCAACCAGATTTTCTTTCTCTAAATTCCACATTTTGGGAAGCAAACCAATTGAAGAAAATAGAACACACATTTATTGACATCTGACAGCCCTGGGTTCAAGTTTAAATTCTGACACTTAGCAGCTACTTTATTTAAACTAACTGCCTCCACTTTTTCTCATTCATTTGAGCCTAATAGCACCGTCTTTTAGTATTGCTGTGAGAAGCATATTAGATTAGTACCAAATGCAAGTATCCTATTCCTTTGTTAGAATTAGTAATGCTAAATGCTGGGCAGTTTAGGAGAGAGATAGGAAGGGAGTGTCTGTTTTCTTTTTCCAGTAAAAATCTAGGCTGGGGATGATCGTCCAAGGAAAATATACTTTCCTTCCTGTTATGCTGTTTGTACTGTGCTTTTCATCTGCCTTTGTAGTCTACGGTATCTCCTGAGAGATTAATTTAATGCACTTTAAACAGCTCTTCCGTATCAATAACAAAAACATTAAACGAAACCAGATGTAATAGCATCACCCAAAACGTCCTGGCAGCTATAGAAAATAGCTCCCTTGGTTCAACTCCTATTCCCTAACTCAGAGTAATGTCTGATAAAATCTTACTGGTAGAGATGAAAAGGTCATTCGGAGGATTTAGGTTTGAAAAACCAAAGAAAGAATTATGCAGAGGAATGTTGAGACTGGTCTCAGGAAATTCAGAGTTAGAACCTGTCCCAGGGTTATCTCTGTTTCACAGAGCTCCAAAGTCACCATGCTTACCAGGAATATTTGGAAACACTCATGTGTCATCACACAACAGACCAAGCAGGAAATGCCATCAGAAGCTAAGGACCTAAAATTGCTCTGATTAGTAACAATGCACTTCGAGTCCACAATGGATTTGTGTTAATTATTTATAACTATTAAAACCATTTATGCTTGCATGATCACATTCAGCATCAACTGAAAGATGTTTGGACTCAGGGCACAAAATTAAAAAGAAGAAAAGAAGCTGAGTTTGTTTTTTTCTCATTCCAAAGAAAAAATAAAAATGATGCTTTAGAAACATTTCAATTTCTAAGAAGCATAAGTAAGTAAAAAACAGCAAATAGCCAAGTGATAACTTACATTAGCTCAGCGCAAGAGGGTGATATTTTAACAGCATTCTAATTTCCACATTAGCATCCCAATATCTCTGAATTTAAACTCAGAACAATAATTGATTTTAAAAGTAAACTACAGGATTGTCAGTACTAACACAAAGGTAGATTTTCTTCCCAAATCTTATAATTAATAATATGCTAGCTAAATTTAAAATATCTATTTAATCTTATTTCCTTAATTCTAATTTAGAATATTCATTAAGTCCCGGATTCATTATGTCAACAAAGAATCTACTAAGAAGATCATTAAGGCAACAGAGAACATGTTTTTTATTTCTGGTTTACATGTGAAGGTATATAATTTTGGATGCCTATGAAAAAATAAAATTGCTGAGTATTTCTTCATGTAGAAAGGATATAGGAAAGAAATATTAGTAATAGTACAAAGAGATACATTTTAGTAATTGTGGTATTTGAATAGTGTTTAAGATGAATAGTGATCATATACCCAACAGTAATAGATTTGGGGAAGACTGAGATTAAGTAGTGGGAATTAGCAGGTGAACATCCAATCATTTTCAAATAATGCTACAGTATATAAATTATTACTGGTCACAAAAGATGAACTTGCATGTTTCAGATGACTGTAAGATAAAAAAATTTTCCTTGTTAGAGTATTAGAGATGCTAGCAAAGAAATTATGCATCTGTTTCTGTCCACTCAACATTACTGGGAGATATGTAATGTGTACATCAATAAGAATGTTCAGTGTTCATTCTGTTAACAGTGTTTATTCTTTAGAATTTATGCTAATTTTAAAAATTTTCCTTGATGTTGGTGTTGCATTATTTTTGTTTTAAACTGATTTACAAAGGGAGACCATGTTCTTTAATCTGACGTAAACAAAAGTAGAACACCACAGTATGTAGTGGTGCTTTTAAGTAGGTGCTTTTCTACCATGATTGGTTCTATCTGAAGATAGAACAAGCAGCAGTCAAAATAAGACACTTTGAAAATATTTCTAAGGCAAGTTCTCACTGAATTCATAACAGTAAGTAAATAGTTATGTGTGTTGGTTGTGAGAGTGGGTAGCTGAATGTAGGCAATGATTCAATACTTGGTACATTTTCTACTTTTTTGATGTAAACTTTCTCAATAAATAGGATATCTGAAATAATTTGGTTATACTTTGATATTTGTATATGTTTAACAACATAAATGCACATAAATATGCATATATAATTTTACATATATAATATATGTACATACATTTATGAAAACAGCAATATGTTATGTAAAATTATATGGTTAACATTTATAAAAATATATGCTTTATTCTAGGAATGTGTTCAGTTTTATATATATTATTCTATTTAAATCTGCAAACAACTTTTAAAGTAGATCTCAACATTATCTATTTTTAATAGATTAGGAAATTTAGGATCAGGGGTTATTTTCCTTGTTGAGCATCACACAAGAGGCGGAGCCAGTATTAGGATTAAAATCACCTGGAACTTGTTGCCTGATTACTTGTATGTCTAACACAAGTAACAGTATGCAAGTTAATTATATTCCGTTTGAAACCACAGAAAGATGAATGTACAGTACTTAGCTACATTTGAAACTTTCAAGTTCTATTATGAAAAAAGAAATTTGGTTCCCAAAAGCACAGCCAACTTCATATTGTTTTCAAATGAAGCCATATATAAGCGCTAAGTTGAATATATTGCTATGTTTTAATGATAATAATAGTCTCTGTTGGGTGTCATTTGATACCCAAGACTACTATCAAAGTTCTTCATATTGATGACTTTAATACCGAGTTTTCTTACTCATTTGTGTGGGGTTTTGTGGTTAAATAAGAATCGTGGGTCCTGTATCTGCTATTAACACTGGCCACCACAGCAATTTTTAGTGGCAGTGAAAGTTAATATAACTTAAATAAAATGATTAAAGTAATAATTGTCAGGGACTAACAGAAATGATTTAATCTATGGAGATATGAATAATTTGAGGATATTTTGTACAAATGTTAGGCTATTTTTATGGACTACGATACAGACTAAGTTCTTTTTTTAATCCTCAATCTGTTATGTCAAATAACCCCTTTCAGAGATTAACTGAATATTGTTTGTGATCTTGTGACCATTTGACATAGAGAATTTCTACCATATTCATAAACAAGGATGTAGGCATAGAAGAGGAAATAAAATGATTGCTTTGGTTCTTTTCCCAAAACCATCTTGGCAGACAGACTTTCACACCCCAAAATCCCACATCTGCAATTGCAAAATAATTAATTTGTTGCCAAGCTATTGTGTATATTCCAGGACATTGGCCAAATTTTAATACTGGTATCATTAAGTGAAAAATATCAAAACATTAAATACTGTATTTCCCTGCTTCGTTTTGCCAATCACTGATGTCAGTAGTATCCTGTTCTTCAGGAAACTTAATTAAATTCTTTCATTCAGATAATCAACATTTGTGCTTCCAACCACTCTTTAAATAGAGTCATTCTTTGTCTGCAGCTGTGAGAACTTTTTACCCTATCCCCTCACAGGAACAAATAGAGGGGGAAAAAAAAGTTCATTTAACACATAGATAATGAAATCCTGTTA